>BRZM01002718.1:0-19038 GCA_033238685.1 Lates japonicus | reverse complement strand
TTGTTGTACTTCCCCGTTTCAATTCGTATTTGCTCTCTCTGACGCCCTCCACAAGAGGCAGAATTTGCCAGCTCAGGGACTCAAGTAATACACATATTAGTAAGACCACGAGTGCCCAACCTGGACCCATTCAACTTGGGAACATGAGTATGAGCCTGCTCACAGGTCCTAGGTCAGGCCCTCGAGTCACTTGGGTTTGGGTGGACCTGCCAGAAACCTAAAGCAAATCTGGTTTCCACAAATCCCAAACATTTCCACAAAACTGGGTGGAGTGTCAGTTTATAGGTAAACACAGCTTAACTCGGACACATAAAGAGTTTCCAGGGAGAGGAGGCAGAGACTGACTGGCTGAGCTAGATTGGTGTGATATCACAGGAATGGCTCTGGGGCTGAAGGTGTGTTGTGAGGAATCACGTGAGGCAAGCGAGGACCAATAAATTACCTTCTTCTTCAAAGAACTGCAGTAAGACGGCGTTAGCAGACACATCTTAATTACCTCTTCCCTCTCACCTTTCTTACTCTGTCCACAGACACACAGTCCCTCCATGTTCAACGTACAAAGACTGTGTGTTGTCAGGCTTCAGGACATAGCTCTTATGGCGTGGCATGTAAGCGCCCGGTTTGAAGGAATTACAGTCGAGGTTTGGCTGGATGTGGGGCTGGCAGTCACGGAGACACATTACAGAGGACATACAGATGCTTTCACATCACACACAATCTTCCCTTCTGTTAAAAACCTGCGGTATATGATACACTATCCTCTGAATCCCAACCCACAAGCACACTGGACTAAGGCCAATCACCCTGTAAGCAGTAGCTTCCTATACTGGGTACGTTTACATTGTGATCCACTTCCTCTAGAAGTCTAAGCACCAAAAATCTATTTCTCCTAGACACAATAAAATGTTTATTCTACTTAGATTCGTCTCACAGTAGAATACTCAGCCTGTGAGAAAACTGTTGTATAAGCTTTGTTCAATCATAGGAAGAAAACTCACTGATCATCCATCCCTCTCATACATTAATATCATTTCCTCTAGCAGAGCATTTATCATTTATGCAGATGATACCATTGTGTATTATCAGTGATTGGCAACATCAATCTCGGCATCATAAAACACTGTGCCTGAAACAGATGGTCGATGTAGAGTGTATTATGGTTATAGATGTTATGGTTAGCGAAGCACTTTATTCCATTGTAGTCGTACAATAGAAGTACCATATGTCACTATATTCAACGCTCCATATTTTCATTTCTGTATATTTTGTAAATACACCTGTTTTATTGACACACTGTTTTGGTCAGTAGCGATCAAGTGATCACACCTGCAGTAAAAATTCCCAGTGAATAATACTAATAAGGTTAAACATTAAACATTAAAGACAGCAGTGTGGCTATCCTAACAAAACAACATCCAGATTTTGTACTAAATGGACCAAATGCTGTAAACACCTCACACAGCTACTAAGTAACATTAGTACCTTTGCATCAGTACTGTATTTTTCTTTCTTTCTTGCTCAGTAGATGAACCACACCCACATCCAATTATTTCCAGCAGGGCTACAACACCTACAGGGATTTTCAGGCCAGCTACTTTGTATTTTACTTTCAAAGCTGGACTCAAGGAAAAATGTTTGAAATGATTTCTATTAAAATGTATTAGTAAAAGCTGTAGGAGGAGGAGTTTTGTACTCCTTCCCTGATCGACATCGTTCTTGGCAGAACACACAAGAGTCTTGCTGTTTCCTAAATCTCTCTGACTGAGTCAAATCAGTGAAACGTTATCATGATCACTAATGGGTAGAATATGACAGTGACAAACAGGTTGACAGATGTTCCTTCAAAATGGCTGGATATTAAAATATATATTCCAGCAGCTTTACACAAGTGAACAGAGCCGACTGCTTGTTGACATGCACTCCTTGAATGTGGATCTTCTCTTTAAAAGCCTATTATTACTTGGTTATGATTTCATTTGCAGATTTTTTTTTCTTTTTTGTAAAACAAAACATCATCTTTAGTTGAATCCACATTCAAGTTAAATTCATCATAATTGGTTGCTGAATTGAGACAAAACGCTGCAAAGAACTGCCACACAATATAAGCCACAATCTCCTATGCTTTATTCTCTCACGGTAAACAAGAACCTGTTTGCTTATGGGAGGCTTAAGTGATGAGAAAATGCATTTATACATATATAGACAATCCTGTTCCTCTTTCTAGACATTATTTCGATTCAGACGTTCAACAACTGCACTTAGACACTGGAAATCCTCTTTAATAAATACAATGCCTTTTATATTTATATAAACAAAATCTCTGTTTTACTTTGGTAGCTAGGCTGCACTCCTCTGTGAGGGGTGTTTAAAGGCATTCTGGGAAATGTTGAAATCACCCACACGGCTGAAGAGAAGTCAAGGGACATTGGGAGGAAAAAGGCAGGAGACTGATTGAGTGATGTTGTGTTGAACAGTACGACGGTCCCTAGAGACCTCTGAATCCACGAGGTCTGATGCTGTTCTCATTAGCGACTCATTAAAGCTGACTTACATTGTGCCAATACTTAAACTCTTTTAAGCTGTGTTTCCCTTATTTCTGGGTGCCAAATAGTTGATAGGGACAAACTCTGTGAAGGTATTGATCAAAATGCTGGCAACCACAAGCAGCTGCTGTGAAATAGTACAATGGGCAGCTATCTGTATCAAAATAACACTGTGTTTCATTTCCATCAGAGGTCTGAACTGGGGTGTGATCTCTTCTGAGTTAGCGTAGATTTCCAGTTGAAGTCAGAAAAACATGGAGCGCTCTGAGACTTTGCAAGCTGCTCTTTAGAGTTTGAACCTTCAAAACAGATCTGCTCCACTAGAAGAACACCTGGTAACATTTAGGTTAAATGTAAACACTTTGGAATCCTTAAAAGCGTTTACATTTCAAACCTGGAACATTAAACCATGTAGGTGAACTGATTCCAGGCTATTATCTCAGACTATGTTATTTAGCAGCAGTTGATAACAACAACTCTACAAACAGCGTAGCAACACTTGTCTAGATAAAACCTGAACAGTTTCTATATGTCGGCTGACTTCATATGAAACTAATAAGATGAGCTGCTATAAACAGGAACATTAGCAGAGTATTTCACTGCAATTGATGTGAGAGAGCCATCTTGGATCTGATGTCGGGGTTGGTGGGCTGCTCCGACTTCAGAAATTATTCAGGTTCAAACTTCTGACTAGGAACTCAGAAATTCCGACTTCGAGTACAAGCTGGAGACACACCATACATCCACTAAGTGCAAACAAACTATTACGATCAAAGCAGCGAGTATTGGCAGCTCCTGTGTTCTGTAGTAAAATTTCTGTTTCTATTGGTCAAGAGTTTGACAGATCTACCGTCTCTGCTTTCATTGGCTAAACTTTGGACAGTCAGTGTTCAGACAGGTCAATGTCAAAATTTGTACTTGCATCTTGAGTTCTTTCCTATGTTTAAAGCACAACAAAGCAAACTGCAACCCTGTCCTAACACCAACAACCTAGGAACAACTTGAAGCTATGTCTTGTTTCCCTGTGAACTTTCTTCATAGAAAACATTTTCTATGATGTACAAAGCATTTATAGTTCATATGGGTGGAGTTCCCTGGTGAAGTGTTTGGGGGACCTGTTTCCCAAAGCATATCACAGTGGCTCCATCGCCAAAAGACGGAACAAATTGCTCCAAGTCCTGTCACTCCTAGATGCAACATGTCATTTTGAACCCCAATTACACAGACACTGCAGAAACAGTAGCTGTTCTGTGCATTTAAGGAAGCAAAGTAGTTTGAAATTAAAGCAGGAGGAGAATCAACAAGGGAGGCTGTGGATAGAGAAGAGGGAGAAACATTTGCTTATATCACATGGAGAAATCACGATCAGATAAGGATATGGATATTTCTTAGTGACTGTTCATTTACTTGTCTCTATGTGTGTTTTGTCTTTACATTTGTATATAATGATGTGAGACAATGTTACAGACAATGTCATCTCACCAAAGCCAAACTTTATTATGGCTACAGGAGGAAATGTGGTATGGAGCAATTTAGTGTATTTAATGACAAACGATGTAGCAGGCAGAGATGGAAATGGAGTCGGAGAGAAAAAACTATTGATGAAGCAGCAAAATAGTTAAATGAGAGAGTCTAAAAAATAATAATGAAGGATTGAAGGAGATCTAAGGAAAAGCCTCAATTAGCAGCAGCACCCACAGAGCTGACACCTTATTTATTCTGTGTATGTAACATCCTTCTGAAACTAAAGTAGATTCCAACCGAGGGTGACCGTCCCAAGGTCAGGAGATATAAGAACATATATATTCAACAACCTAGGCTCAAATAGCTGCTGTAAAGAACCTATTTAGCGCATATCAGTGGTATTACGCCTCTGCTGACATATCTGTGATTGTAACCTATGTTTTGTTTTCTAAATCTAGCTACCCCTTTGACTCAAGAATTAGAGTATAACAACAACGCAGGCTAGATATTGGAAAGAGCGAGCCGTAGAAGTCAGCGTCGGCCCAACATTATCAGAGTAGATAAATAAATAATCTAACACACATTTCCTGTCAGGACCTTTGATACATTAGATTCGAACAGAGTGGTCTGGACTCAATATCAGGACCCTAAGCTGAGTGTGTTAGTATAAACGATAACTGACAATCCCAGATCAATTAGTTTGATTTTGATAGGCTGTTAGTTAACCTTAACTCCTAACCCTGACTTTATAATATGATGATTCTTTCTTTTTTTGCTGAGGACCAGACTTGCCTCAAGTGAGTGTTTATGAATTTTTCCATCTTGGCTTAAACCTGTAACTGGGGTTGATGTGATGCTCACAAACTGACACTATAAAAGTACGGACACTAACGTTACACAGGCCTCTGATAGCTAAACATATAATCCCAAAGGCCACGTGCCAGCTTTGCAGCAGCCTCCACTCTTTTAGTTCAGTTTTCACTAAATATTTGAACCCTGCTGCGAAGTTGCTGTCTTTCATCCATTAAGAGCATTAATAGGGTCCAACTCTGATGGATGGTGATCAGGTCTGGCCTCAGGGCCTGAAGTTCTTCCACACCAAACCTCTGTAGAAATGGTCTTCTCAGAGCTGTTGTCACAAGTTGGAAGCACACAATCATCTAAATAATCACTATATACTGTGGTCCATATAGGTTCCTTTAACTAAGACTAAAGGGGTCTAACTCAAACCGGAAAAGAACCACAGACCAAGGTTTACTTAGATCACAGAACTTAAGCACAGTTGTCCAACTCTCTTACGCTATCGCCTCTCCTTGTCTCTCCTCTCTGTAGTTGACATTTATGCAGAGTGAGAAACCATTCTGTAAGGCTCTACAAAGGATTTTTTCTTTGACCCTCACAACCTCCTGATGTCTAAAATTGCTCCTCGCCAAACAAAGTGTGTGCATTTGTGTATCGCTCCCAGTATTGACTTTCTCTCTATTTACGCAAACACACACTCCACCCACCCAGCCTGCAGTAGCACGGGGCTGGTTATTTAAGCCCTGGCCATGGCTATATGGGCTGAATACTAACAAGAGCTAAGGAATGTGTGCTGCTGGGCCAAACTCAGCGGACACACACATGCAGACACACACACACACACACCCTTATTGTTTGGAGAAGCACTTAAAAAGCGTTGATTATTGACACTGCATGCACTTTTGGGGAAAAGAGACAGGCAAAAGAGATGGGGTGGAAATGTAGCACTCTACTGCAGCTTAGTACAGGATCAATGAGAGCACTTATAAAAGAATGCTCATAACCCATAAAGATTTTACAATGAATGCCCAACCATTATTTTTTCCATTCCTTGCGCTCTGTAAGCTAACTTTTCTTTCTCAAGGCAGAATTCTGTACAATCTCCCTCAGTTTGATACCTGTATTTAACTTTTTAAAACCACGCTTCTTAAACTGATTATTAGAATCTAACTGTAATAGTACATTTGTTCAGACGTCCATAAACGAAAACTCAACCAAGTTGCTGTTGTTAAGCTCTCTAGGTGATTCTACAGGCGACTGCATTTAGCGCACTAGTTCAAACATGTGAATCTTAGCGAAAGAAATTGGGCGCATCTGCGTCTCTTTGACTTTTGCTTTTTATCAGTTTTGTTTGTTAAACCGCACTTTGAGCAGCTGCCACCTAAACTATTCTGATGGGCAATAGGCGGCCACAGAGTTGCCCACTGGATTTCCCACACAGTCTGGCGGCATTGGCTCCTGATCTTACAGCCTCGAAGATGGTCTGGTTACACTAATAGGAAGACAGAGGGGCTGATGGTTTAGGGTCTACCCCTTCTCTGCTATAGCAAGCTCACAGCAGGAAGTGTTGGGGTTAGAGGAAGGATGGTGGGAGCAGAAGGAGGGAGGGAAGGTAAAGAGAGACATGGTGGGGAGATAAAGAGCGTGCATGGTGTTGTGTTAACCAAAGAAGAGGAAGATTTTTAATGTGCTTTCTTTTCGAGGCCACTGAGTTTTAGATGCTTCCTCTCGAGCTTCTTCCTCCTGCCAGTCAACATCTTTGTTTCTGTCTACAACCTTCACCTTGGTCTTTCCCTTTCCTTTTAAGGCCACATCTGGGAATAAACCCTTTTGTCAATTAGTGACTGTCCAATAAGAACATTTGATTTTGTTGTGATTAATTGTTCATTAGATTCATGACAGCAGTCATAGATCACAGAGCACATAGAGACAGTAACAACCAACCACAACAACAATCAATACACACTACACACTATTTGTACTCTAGTAAGTATTCACAGCAGCAGGATGGTGATGTATTTTTAAAAGTGTTTGGACCACAGTGGAGCTATGGCACAGAGGAATGAGAGGTATCAGGGTTTGGATACACAGACCAGTGGAACCTGTTCTGGCAGCTATTATCTCAATGTTTCTTCTTGACTCTGTTAAACTGATTAACTAAAATCATCAACAGAATGTTAAAGAATAGTTAAGTTAGCATACTAACCAGTTAGCCCCAGTCCTGCCTCGTGATACCACTTTCTACCTCTAGAGGCGACAGTGCGTCACTGCAGCGTCCAGTCTGCCTTCAGACCAAAAACAGAAGCAGAGGCTTGATGTTGGCTGTTTTTCCGCTGGAGGAAGCGAACGAAAAGGAACACCAGACCGGAGGGTAAACAGCTGATAAATACTAACGTTAGCTATATGGTGATAGCAAAACTTATATAAGCACCTTTATAGAATGAATAGACTACATCACAGGCGGTAGAGCACACAACATGCAGCATTGGATCACGGTCTCAACAAATTTAAAATGCCATTTATCCACAAGTGATTCTTCCTGGGAAAACAATTAACTTTTAGAGCTTCAGTTTTTTTGTAGAATTAAAGTTAATTAATGGGCATCACATTATTTTAAGACTTTTAAAGCGCACTTAAGGGCATTCAGGATATCTCTGCTGCTTCGATTTTAACTCAACCCTAGGAAACTGCAGTACTAAATAACTGGACAAGTCTTTGCTTCCTCACCCCTCCACCTCACCCGTCGCCCCCCTGTCTGTCATCAGTCCCTTGTATACTGCAGTGACCCCACACCATGTCTCCTGCGACAGGTGAGGAGCCTGAACGACAGCAATGGACGGCGACAGCAGTGACGCCGCTGCTGTGACCGGTTTACACCACGGTGTGTGAGTTTACACCCAGGGTGTGTGTGTGTGTGTGTGTGTATGTGTGTGTGTTCACGTGCTTGACACTGCCCTCCTGCAGGGTTTCCCACACCAAAAAACAAACAAACAAACAAACAAACAGCCTCGGCCTGTGAAAACACCACACTAATGACCACAAATACGGCTTCTATTGCTTCTGCTGCTTTAAATCAATAACACACACAGATGGTGTCAGTCTGAAAAAGCAACTAAACAAACACAGGGTCACAAACAAAGCAGCTTGGACACCCTGAATGGTATAAACACTGCTGTAAGGCGGGGTTTAAATCACACCTGTTACACTCTGATACACACCATAACACACACACACTCAGGAGAACTTCAACACTGTTACAGCTGAACCTTTGACTGGCTGTTGGAGCCGGAGGAGGATTTCTCTGGGGATTTCATCCATCCAGAAGTTCCAGTCTGCATCAAAGTGGTGGAAGCACTGACCCACTCAGGCAGCTCCACACCACTGGCCTGGCTAAATACATTAAAAAGAAATCGCATTGTGGAGCTCAAATATTGATTACAGTTCCAACTAGAGCAGAGCGCTGTAGAGCATCTTCTTTATTTCAAAGCTGGAGCTTCAGTGTTTGGATTTAAAGTCAATTTTTGACTCCTCTTGACTTGGTTTTCCATCTGGCTTGTAACTGTGGGATACAACAAGCAGTGACTGTGCGTGACGGCTCACGCTACCAAACTTAAAAAGGAAATCCAGTGTCTCGTATTTTACCATGTCTCAAAAAAAAGATTTACACCTGTGCTTTGTCAGTTATCTTCATTTTGCATCAACAGATTTGAGAAACGATGCACAAGAAGCTAAAAATGCTAACGCTGAAAACACAGTTTCTGCACATGCAACAGTTCGAGTCAGAGTTCAGCAGAGTGTTGAACTTCATGTTGAGCTGAAGTGGCAGCCCAGAGGTACAGCTAACCTTTTTCCTGTGCTCGTTGGTCTTAGTGAAGTGTTTCTTATTTAACCTGCCTGATTAAAACTCTTTAACAAACCGGTACTGTGAACCAGTGTGATATTACAGCTGAGAACACAGTTAGAGACCAGCTGAAATATCCATTAGGTCCTCAGAGCCTTTGATGTAGGACACACACACACACACACGTCAACACTATAGTTTACAGTGTGTGAAAACACCTGTCAGCAGGAACTCTCATCATTGTCTGCTTTTCATCAGAATTAGCATGTGTGTGTTGGTGTTGTGTATTCCCATGGTATGTGTGAGAGCATTAATGTTTGTGTTGGTTTGTGTCAACACACACTCTCATGAACGCCGATGTGTTAAATGTTTCAACAGCAGGTTGGAGACCAAGTATCTGCTCTGTAAAAGGTCTGTTTATGTTTTTACAGAAATCTACATCACAGCTGTCTGCTGTTACGTCTTTGTGTATGAATTAGTGTACAGGTCGTGTCTTCTAGCTCTGATCATCCAACGACAGAACACATCTGAGTTTGATGTAAAGGAGTGGTGCGTTTATGTGTCGTATTTGGTATTCAACCAGCTCCCGGTAAAATCCCTGTTTTTGTCAGTGGAGTCTGGTAGTGATATATAGAGATGTTTCTGGTTAAACTAAAGGATCTTCCTCTTTAATAAAAAGCTCTGTCTCTGTAGGAATCTGATTGGATGATTGTCCGTTGGATTACACTGCACCGACCCTAAAGATTTTTCATCATTTCCACCCAAAAACATGAGAAAATAAGGTCCAGGTTAAGAAATACCACAGAGTTGAGATAAAATCCATCCCCCCCTCCTCTATCACATCACCGCCTTGTATCAGCTGTGGCCTCTGTGGTGACCACAGCCATCAGGAATAATGAAACACTCGTGTTAACGTCACAGAAATCCACGACAATGACCATGTTTAACAACCACAATCTGAGACAGAGAAAAATCCTTCTCCATCTCCTCCTCTCCCTCACTTCCACCTCAGAGGAAAGTAATCTGGGAAGCAGATATCTCTCACACTCCCCTGAATAATGAATGGGGCGTGGGAGTTCTCCCACACAGCAGTTCAAGCCCCTGATCAGTAACGTCAAACACAAGAACACACACCACTGCCACCGCATTAAAACCCCTTAACTCCTTAAGTTTTGGACGTCGTCTTGTTGGGGTTGGAGCTGAAGTGTAGCCCGTCTGTCAGGGTCTGACAAAGTGTCGCAGCCGCAGAGCGTTGGCGCCCGCTCAAAATCTGCTCTGTTGTTTCACCACAAGTCTTGTTTTTCTTGGTTCCTTGGAACTCGATAGAAGATACAAGATTTTCTCGCAGCAAAGATATTCTGCAGCCTCCTTCATTACCGGCACCACCATAAGAAGCACTTTGAAGGCTCTCCCCCGGTCCATTCCTCCCCTCAGCTGACTTGTTTTTGGGCTCCAGTCTAGTGGAATTATTGATCAAGCTCCTGTGGGATGGGGGGAGTTGCAGGGTGAGAGGAGGTTGTGGGGCTTTGTTAAGAAGGAGGAGAGCGGGAGCTGGAAAGTGATCACGTGTTCTCGCTGCAGGAGGATGCCCACACATGTTCTCACCGAGCTTTAACCAGACCTCAGATCCCACTGAGGTAAAATATGTTGTTTATCAGATGGTGGATAACTTTTACTGCAACTTTTCAGTCCTGTTTAATCTAACAGCATCTGTAGTTACTGGCAGTAATGAGATGTTTTATGATACAGGTCTGAGAATCCAGATGAAATGACTCTTGTATTGAAACAAAACGTGGGTGCAGAGGAATAAGGACAGAGCACTAAAGAAGATCCTCAACAAAGTCATTCAGTCATTCAGAGTAAAACCCACTGCCTCGATCTGTTCTCTGTAGGAATCCTGTCATCATGTTGTCAGACACTGAGAAGAACAATCTGAGTCTGTCAGAGACAAAAACAAGGACTTTAGTGGACGGACTTTGACGATCGTCCATTGGATTACATTACAGCAGCTGTCCTTAGTAGCTGGGTTCACTGTTCTTGATCAAAACTGCACTGATTCCAAAAAAATGTTGTCCCTGTTATTTATATACACCCAAAATATTTTTAAAAAGTAAGGCCAGGTTAAAAAACACCTGAATTATCCTTTAATATCCTAGAAATGTGCTCTCTGGATGGATTCTTCCAGACTCAGCTAATGCAGCATCTCCTCAGTCTAAACTGTTTTATATCTGAAACATTCACACACAAGTCTTTCTAATATAAGACCTTCTTTCATTTCTGCCTGGGGAGTTAATCATATATTACATTATTAGACTGAGACTAGAACCTGAGAATTATTGGGCAGGTTTTTCCTCAGGCAGTTACAGAGGCACATAAAGACACACAAGATCACACACACAGATACGCCTGTAAAATCACATTATGTGCACACACAACGCTGTCTTGTGTCGTACAAGCAGACCTGCACACATATGCAACACACAGACACACAAGAATCCCCCACAACTCTCTCACGCACACACATTCTGTCACACACAATTACTACTAAAGTAGCTTGACCTCTGCTCAGCCTGTGCTATCTCAATTACAGTTCCTTTGTAAGGCACTAATGTAAAGGAGAAGTCCCTGTGTGTGTGTGTGTGTGTGTGTGTGTAGCGGAATTGAGGGATTAGTTACAACAACAGGCTGAAACACACTGCTGAAAGAACAGGGACATAATATACTGAGGACAGGGCAGGACGGGCTGAGAGAAGACAAGATGGCTGCTGTGTGTCTGTGCTGACCTGGAGATGACTGCTTATGATTTATGGCACTGTGTGAAGAGAGTGTGTATAACAGAGTGTGTGTCATTTTCCTGTGCTCTGTGTTTGTATGTGTGTGGACATGTGTGTGCTCTAACAGTATAGAAGATTTGAAGTTGTGTTTCCTGTCACTCTGGGATCTAATTCAGGAGTGAAACCTCGTTTCCTCTCTAGATTTGACAAATTTTAAAATCTCTTTAGTGACTTTTTCCCAAAAAGCATTCAATGTATTGACTTTTTGGGCAGAAGTCCTTTTTTTGAGGAAACAACAGCCTTCATAAAAAGTTGTTTTTTTCTTTAACCCATAAGAACCCACAGGGATACCGGTGTCACTAACTCTTTAAATATTTTTAATTGACCTTTAACCCGTGAAGAAGAAAATTAGAAAAAAAATTACTTAGAGGCAGATTTAGATGGATATTAATGATGATGATAGCAACTTCCAAAAATAATAACAGCTACTGATAAATGTAGTAGATGGTTTGACTTACTTATTTTATATGTAAATACAGTAGCTACATTATGTTGATATGCAAATTAGTGTCTGACCTTCTCCAGCGACATCTAGTGACTAATTTACCGAGTGAAAACAGTTAGCTAAGCTAGCTAGCTAAAAACTCAGGGAACAGCATTTAATGCGCCAGCGTCCTGTAATTACCACCTGTAGCTGCAGGGGTCATTGTTGCCGCTGCTCATCAGAAGTTACACAGTGTTGCTTTAATGAAGGTGGAGGAAACGAGAGACAGCAAAGAGCAGAAACAGCTCCTGTTTCCCTCCCGAGGGAGGAACCAGAAGAGCGTGAGCCTCTACGACCCTCTGAGTGAGAGATGGATAATGTGGAGAGGCCTCTGGGTCTGACTGAAAGCACAACACACACAATAATCCCATAATATGAGCACTCCCAGGTGTGCACACAGATATGGAGGCATGTGAACAGTATCATATGCACAGTCACACATGAGCACATAATGTATGTAGACACACTCACACTGCCACACTCCTCAGTGGAAATGGGTTGAGACAGTGTTTGTTGGTGTTTCTGATGAGGAGAGAGAAAAATACCTCCACCCCCCCTCCTCCATTTTACAAACTGGTTTTCCAGTTACAGAACGTTTGAGGAGAGTTCAGTCAGAGAAGTAAAGAATGCCAGGCGGCCAAGCTTTTCACTTTCAGACCTGGAGCGGTGTTTGTTGATATTAGAGGAGAGTTCTGGGACGATTTCGCTCAGGTCAGCTCCTAGTTATTACAAGCTGCTCGGGATTTGACAAATTAGAACGAGTCCAAGTTTCTCAGAGTGGGCAGGCCACCATTTTGCTGCTGGTCTTTTCGCAGCGTCATGATTTCCACATCCTGGAACTGCTTTCTGCCTTTTTACCCAAAATAATCACCTCAGTGTATCTTAATGAAAGGCACCAGGATCCATAAACCCTGTTAATGGTTGGTTCTAACAAGAAATATGAGTATACAGAAGGTAAGTTTCATTGAACCCAAGTGTCTGAGTAGGCACAAAGTTGCAGCCGCACCTTTAATGCCGACTCATTTCTTTCGGTCATTTCTTGTTTGTCTTGTATAATCATCAGGGCAGGAAAGCCTCTTTATTAGATTACTTACACAACAGGTTCATTATTACTGCTAGTCTTTACAACTGTTGCCAGGACTGTGGAAGTTCAAGACTTAACTGTCTAACCAGAAACGTATCCCAACCCATCACATACAGAAAACCATACTTAAAATAGCATCAGACACTGGAATGGAGATTCAATAGAAATACATTCAAGTCTGTAGATAATAATACAAAGAACCCAGGAACAAAATACAGTTCCCATGAAACAACATCACAGAGAAGCAGCCAATTAAAACACACTGAAGATTTTATACAAAACAAATGCATGAGGGCTGAAACTGCCTCTTAGATCTACGTCATAAAGCAGACACTCCCAACTGGAACACAGTGTAGTGACTCCCACTGCCACTTGGTGGCAGTAATGCCCCCCTGAGTTGGTTTGCTGACCGCCAATAAACACTAAATAACAAGCCGACACTGAAGAACACTTCAGCACACTTGAAGAAGTTCCAGAGAATCAGAGCAGTCAATCTTCAAACGTTCAAATCAAGTGTTGTGTTACTGCAGCATTTAGAAAACTACACTTCCAAATTTCTTGAGTGGACAGGTGGTGTTTTATCATTTCCACTTGATGAGTTCATGTCACAGTAAAACTGTGGCTGCTAACGCAGGTTTCTGAGTGATGTTGATGAGTCTGATGAAGAGCAGTTAGTCATGTGGTGATAAGATACTGTTTTACATTTAGAGCATTTAGTTTGCAGACTTTATTGTTCTGATAAGCTTAGCTAAGTAGCATGCAATGCAATAAACCTTTAGCTACTGTTCATGGACGAGTGTTTTAATACTTATCAAATTAAAACAGAATCAGTCACGAGCTTTAAGTATAATTTTTGCAATGTTTTGATTAGCAGATTTAAACGATTAACTAATTGAAAATGGATGTATTCAATACTCATTTCCAGTTCTCAAAATCAAATGAGGTAATTAATTTAATTGGAAAAAATTTATTCACAGAATATATTAAATGCTAATAATCAAACCAGTGCTAAAAATATATATATTTTCTCTAATTAAAGATGCAGTTTGCAAGGATTTTAAGCTGTGGAAACATCTCAGATGTGTTATCAAGACTCAAGAGGAATAAATAAGTGAAGCTCCTCTGTGAAGAGCCCATCACACTACACTGATTTGCTGTGTTAAAGGACTCTCAAAATCTGTTTTTTAGGTCAGGCAGGGAAAAAAAAAAAAATAACTGCAAGCTCATAGTGTCTTTCCCAGAGGAGTATGGTCATGGTTATATAAGTTGTGTATGGTTAGGTTGTTTGCCTGAAGGTGGTCAACAGTGTCAGATGCATCACGTCAAAACAACTTGCCCACTCGAGGTTGTAACTGCCTGCTACACCAGAAAGCTAGGTTGTTTGATCCGCATTCCCTTGAGTGATCATGAACTCGTAGCCACTGACTGAACCGACTCTGCCATTTAATCACATACAGCCACTGGCACGCATGAGTTCTTGAGAGCTTGTTACAGTTGCTCCATGTTGCGTTCTGTGTGGTTTTTACTATGGGCCAATAAGCTAAGCTAGCAGCAACAAGAACGCTGTAACTCTGGCCTGTACTGAAGGTTCAGTTGAGGTTTAGTTGTGTTTCCTGTTTAGAGACAACTGAAGACGGACGAGCAGCACTGTGGTGGAACACACTTCCACAGTGTATATCCCTTTTTGAATTGTGCTAAGCATGTAGCACCAGTATCATGTGGTGAACAGTGGTTATCTGCAGTTCCAGGCTGCTCATCAGTCTGTCAGTGGGATAATTCTGTCTAATCATTCTCCGAGCCATCCATATGGATCTTGTTATGTTGTATTGTGGAATGTGAGGTGCAAGTCTGTGGAAAGATCCTCTCATCCCTGAGATTAGACCTATGGGAGTGTGTATGTAAACAAGACTTTGGTGCGCACCATATGATTAGAAAAATGGTTTCCTCATGAACAGGCGGTAATCTCCTCCTGCCAACACCAACTGATGGGGTGTTGTGTGATTGTTTGGGACATCTCATCCCATCAAAACATCATGTATTTTTCACATAGTACACATTCACAGACACATTATGCTGTTATAGATTTCATTTTAAATGGATAAAATTGCCATTTTTGGTGATCAGTCTACACTCAATAGCCCATAATGAAGTGATTAAATCCTGAAATCCCTTGTTTATAAAAGTATTCAGACCATCAGTGGCAAATTGTATTGAACGTAGTTTAGAAAGGAACACACCTGTACACACTCTCCAATCACCCAGTCATGTGGCAGCAATCCATACACTCATACAGATACAGATCAGGGGCTTCAGTTAATGTTCACATCAGACATCAGAATTTAAAAAACAACAAAAATCACCCAGTGAAGCAGCAGTTCTGCTGAAACCTCTGACCTGACAATAAACGACAATTGAACTTTGAGCTAGATGGGCTACTACACTTCCCTGACCAAGACTCACCAACACCTTCTTGCCTGGTTGCTCAGTTTGGCCAGACAGTCCTGGTGGTGATAGACTTCTTCCATTTCACAATCACTGAGGCCACTGTACTTCCTGGGAACGAATGTTTTTATACCTTTGCCCTGATCTGTGCCTTACCACAGTTTTATCACTGAGGTCTACAGAGAGTTCCTTGGACTTTATGGCTCAGTTTTTGTCCTGGTCTTTCTAAACTATGTTCAATCAATTCAATTTGGACTCCAGTCAAGTTCTAAACACATTTCAAGAATAACTGAAGCAGAGGATGCAAGTAGTCGCAGCAAAGATTCTGAATATTGTTATAAAGAACAGATTTCACTTTTTCATTTAAAATAAATTTGCAAATATATCTAAAAACATATTTTCACTTTGTCAGTGTTTGGTTATTGAGAGTGTTCGCAATTGAATCTACGACACAAAGTCTGCAAAAAGCGTAGGAGTCTGAATACTTTCTGAAGCCACTGTATGCCAGTATACTGTGCAGCCATCATCTGTCACACATCTGTCCCCCGCTTTGGATCTCAACATCTTCATTCCAGACTCATCTGTTTCCACAAATCATATTATCCTGGCAAACACTGTCCTCATACCAGCTACAAACCAGTGGCCATAAATATTTCTCTGCTTTGTGTTGTTACAGCCGAGGAGATTCTCAGAAATTCCCGTCCAGCAGTCACGCATGGAACACAGTAGCTACAGTAACAAAAAGGGTAATTAAAATGCCTCAGGTAATTTAAGAATTTTGTCTGGGTTTAATACGTAGTCAGGTTGATGTGCTGACACTCTGCATTTGTATAGATGTCATTCAGAGCTGCACCAGGCTTTTTGTGAACTCACACGCTCATGGAGAAAGTCACACTGCACGAAGGCATGCTTCATACCTCATGATCAACTTAATTCTAGTTGGCAGATGACTGCAGATGGGAGAGAGGCTGGCAGAACTCCAGTTAAAGGCTGGCTGAAATAGGTGTGGTTGACATATACAGTATCTATCTCAGTGCAACAAGCAGCAGCTCCATTTGTAGTTTTATATTTTGTATTTATAACCAGTGCTAGGACAGTTATTTTAAAATGTATTTCACTACAGATTACAGAATACATGATAGACTGGTGATCTGTCCAGGGTGTGCCCCACCTCTCGCCCAATGTCAGATGGGATTGACTCCAGCCCCCCACAACCCTTAAAGGATATATGGGTGGATGGATGGATTATGTTCCAATGAAAATGAGAAAACAGAATGAAAACTACTTCCATAAAACATTTTGTCATTTTGCTGTATTGCAACTAATCCTCTTAAAATAAAAATAGCAGCAGAAAAGGCATTTTTTTTTTTTTTTTTTACCAATGCTGCAGAGTGAGGAAACTAGCTCACATGCCAAAAAGTTGTGGGTCTGTTTAAAAGTTCCCTGACATTTAGGAAGGTAAACAAATAGAGTACACACCAGGCGTGTTGGCTGGTCTCTTGTCAATGGTTTGTTTGTTAGCAAGACCTACTTAGCAAGTTAGCTACTATGCTAACAGGCTGCTCTGCCGTCAGCTAGCAATGTGGCTAAGTAGGTAGCATACTAGTTAGACAATCTGACCTGCAAGTGTTCAACTAAACTACAACTACCTTTAATTTTCAGGGTGAATAATGTAGATAGATGTAATCTGTTACCTTAGAATCTAACTGTATTCTGGTTACCACTCCATTCAGTTAGTTAGTTATATTTTGTGTTCTCCATATGTCACTACATATATTCTGTTACTCCCCAACTCTGTCTATAAACAGAACCACCAGTTGTCATTTGTTAGAGTAACATACAACACCTGAGTACTCGTCACGTTTATCACTGTTTACTTATCAAAACATCTGAAAATCTGTGTGAAGGATCTGAACAAGAAACCTACCTCTACCTGTTATCATTATTATTATTGTTGTTGTTGTTGTTTCTGTTCCACCCTCAGTGATCTAACACAGGAACCTCTCAGACGTCTCTCACATACACTCTGAGGACAGAAACCATGCCGTCCTTCATGAATGAAGTGTGGCGACGACCTGGGGGCCTCGACGATGACCCTGGGCCACAAGGTGTGACCCCCGGGGGCCACGCTTCAGAGTGTGAGGTCAAAGGTCGGCCTTTTAGCTCCGGCAAAGAGGCCGGTGATGTTTTGTTGTCATCAAAGCGAGACTCCAAAAAGCGTGACAAGTTAAAATTGCAACTTGGAGCTGGCTGGAATCTCAAGTGATTAAATGTGTGTGCTAAGGGGACAGGATTTTTTTTTTTTCACTGGCATTGGAAATTGTCATGGAAACTTAAAGGGAAGTTAGGTTGATTCTGTGGTGTGTCATGCCCGTAACTAATGACATGCTGCAGGCGTTATTCCCCAATATAGACACAGCCAGGAATAATATTGCTGGCTTTTCTCAAATGAAATCACAGAGAGAAAGAAAACTCCCGGGGCTGTACTGTACGCGCATGTTCTCAAGCACATTACGAGTGATTCTAATGCAGTCCAACCCTCATAACACACAAAGACTACAACCCACAACACACGCACATATGTACTTCTATCTCCACCATTATTCTCTCCAAGCCCCGGCGTGGAAACTTAATTAATCTGATAATGTTAATTCCCTGCTTCGTACGGAGGATGAGGACTAAACGCTGCTCCTCTTCCACTGCCAAACCTGTTCACTGACGTGCTCTATCTCTTCCCCTCGCTCTCTTAAATGTTTTTCTGTGGAGGAACACGGTGACTCACACAAAAGCACAGTTAAAGGCTTATCATGATTGACCGATAAAAGAGACGGACAAGAGCAGAGAGCCAGGCAATCATTTGCTTTAATTAAAAATCAGAAATGCGTGCTTGCTCTCTGGCAGGACCAGTCCCTTCTCTCAGGGGTGGTACAACCACCCCCACCCAAGATGTTGTCAGTACTTTGACGTGGACAGTAGTCCAACTGGATTACACTGCAGCAGCTTGGTTGCCCTATCAGTCATTTCCACTACAAAGCATAAACAAGCTGGACTACCCTGCCTATATCTGTCTGTGTTGATCATTTACACCCAAAGACACTGGAGAATACACTGGACCGAGCATTTCACACCTGGCTCCTCCCTGAATGAACCCTCCTCTGAACACCTTCATGATGAAGTCACAGCTACAGAAACACAGTCTAACAGAACGCAATAAAAACCCAATGAACCCAGTTCAGTAGGTCTCCAAACACTACAGCCACAGCTGCTGCACATCATCTCAACTATGTTAACTCATAAAATGACAAAGATGTAAACACTAAAATAAATAAAATCCATTTTACTCACTGAAACTGATGATTATTTGTAGACAAAAGTGAATTAAAACTTATGTGAGAAACACGACTGAGCAGACTCGACTTTCAGCGTTAGCCTCCACGGTGATAGAAAAGGACTTATTGTTGAGACTCACAGATAAACTTCTACAACAGAGTCTCTGAACTCTTCCTCTTCCTTCAGCTGTTAAATCTATGCTAACATGTGTTAGC
>BRZM01002717.1:3437-41387 GCA_033238685.1 Lates japonicus | reverse complement strand
CACACAGGCGCACAGTGGGAGCATCGGGTTTGCTTCATATTCATCGTGACTGAAACTGTCGACAGTTCATTCCACTGCAAACAACATGAGAGAGAGAGAACACAACTGATGCAGGAAGAAAGAAGATGGACGCTGTCAGTGAAGAAAATGAATGAGAGAGGGATGTGAAGAGGAAGGACAAACATGAAAGAAAGAGAATGAAAATAAAACACAGACAGATATCTGATGTTTTCTCTCTTTGTTTTTCCATTTCAGGGTCAGATTGTGTTTTTATTTAGAATCCCCCTCAGACTTTCTTCATCTCTCCGTCCACAGACTGGATTTATTTTTACTCTCTAGCCTTTATTCCTCCACATCGGTTGTTTGTGCAAATAAAAACAAGTTTCAGCGCAGAGAAATGACTGAACTGTCGGGATGAAAAACAAATGAATGGGAAGAGTTAAAAGCCCAGAAATGAATATATTTTACACATTAAAGCTCCACATATGGACTCCACATGTGTTTACAGGAGTGAGTGTGACAGGACTGAATAAAAACCTCAGCACAGATCAACACATGCAGCTGAAATCAGTCACACTGGGCAAAAAAGAAGGAAAAAACTGCAGCTTTAACCTCTTCACCTGCAGCAGATCCATCGTTACAAATACAAGTCACGCACAAAGAACACTAATGGAACAGAAGTGACAGAGAGGCGGCCATGTTGACGCCTAAATCCACATTTTCAGACGTGTTGGATTCAGATCAAATAAAGTCGAAGCTGAAACTGTGGGTGTAAAGTCAGAGCATCACCTCATCAATCTGCTGCTGCTGCAACGTTACACTAATGCAAAGTTTCACACAGCAGACTGCTGTTAACTCTGTCAGCTATTTTTAGTCTTTGTTTCGTATGATTAATTCACACATCAATTTATTTCTTCGAACTGTTGTTGCAGGATTATTATGTGGCAAAAAGTGATGTCTTTTTTTTTTCAGAAGGAGGTTAAGAGATTTCTTTGCCTGGATTGACGGCAGTCGTGGCCAATCAGAGGACACGTCGTGACTGATGAGAACCAATCAGGAAGTGAACGTGGGTGTTTGCGTCCAGACTAAAGGCCTTTTCACACTGAGGACATCAGTTCATGTTGTTTTTGTTCTTGTTGTGAGTTCTTTCACACAGAACAGAAAAACTACGCAACGAAACAGTGATGACATGTCATTTTGGAAGGAGGTCAGTTTTTCTGAGCTTATATATTTGCCAGTGAATATGTCGCACTTTTGCATTCTTCATTCACATCGCTCTGTGTGTGAAAAGAGCTTTAGTCGTTGTATACTCCACCATTTTGTGTCCATTTTCTGCTGGGGATGGAGAGTTGGTCCTCCCCTACAAACAGAAAGGTAGGAGTCAGTTTTCTGTCTGTTGGAAACGGTACAACTAGTTTTCATGGTTGGACATGATGCAGAAAGTTTAGTTTAGGTGATCGGTTCATGAGTTTGAAGTTTATCAAACGACAAAACAAGTTTTATGTTTTGTTGCGACAGTTGTGAGATAAACGTCATTTAACTGAATGAGTCGCGGTCGGATCAGGAGACTGAAAAGGCCTGGATCAGTGTTGATCTGTAGATGTTCATATCTCCAGACAGACAGACAGACAGATATATCTGTGACAGATGTGGAGCTGTGAGCGTGTCATCACTGGAGAAACGAAAAGACGACAAGGAATCGAAATGAGGATTTAAGAATACCAGACTATTTAAACACCTGCACTCATGGAGGAGCAGAACTGATCAGGAGGGCTGGCTTTGAACAGGAAGTGAGAGAATGGATCAGTGTGTGTGTGTGTGTGTGTGTGTGTGTGTGTGTGAGGACAGAACGGTCAAAAACCAGAGATAAATGAACAAGGTGTTGATGGTTTGCCCTTTGAGAGCAGCATCAGGACACTTGATGGATGGTTCTCTTCCTGTGTGTGTTCAGACAGCCCCAGTTAACAACACACACACATAAACTGTCTGTATAAACTACGAAACAAAAGCTGCATTATCACTAAGGATGTTTCTGATCCTCCAGGTTTAGTTGATCAGGGATAATTCTACACAGATGAACACCACTGTTCTGATGTTTGAAGTCAACCAACTCTCCAGCAAAAGCTAATGTTAGGCTATAAACCAACTACACCACGGGTCACATGACGCCAGTGTTCCACCACTAAGCTTCAACTGGTCATTTCATTTAGCTCGAGTTTACAAAAGCCTTTCTTCTTAGAAAGTTAGTGAGAGTTTGAAAGAGCGTGAGTAGAAACACAACGAGGCTGTAAAGGTGGACTGGTGAGTAGATGGCTATGTTAACGTCTCACAACCCTGTAGTCTCATTTAGACACCGTTAGCAAATCGCCTTTTTAAGACACGTAAAAGCTTCAAACATCAGGAGTGGGGACGTATTACTGACCCATTTTATGTCAGAGAATAAAACCTGAAAATGTCTTGAGCTTGGTGTTAAACCACAGACCTTATTTTCAGACATTTAACCAGAAAACACACGAGGGAACAGGAAGTGCTAACATGCTAACATGCTAACTGACTTTGTGGTTTTAGGATCAGTCTGTCAGCTATCTATAGACCCGAACCCATGTTGCATTAATCCTGTTATAACTCAAACTTAAAGTTCCAGTTTTTATCCAACTCCTCACACACTCCATGTGCGAATGTGTGTTTCTTTCATTAGGATGTAAATGTTGAGGGCAGCTGTTTCTGTAACTAACAGCAGTGTGTGACCTGTCATGGCTGGAGTAACTTAAACACACACACACTTTCCTCTTCCTGACTTCTGTTAGTTTATTCCTGAACCAGTCGACTAAACAGCCAGAACAAATCCTAACACACATGAGGGGAAGTCTGCGGACTGGAAACATGGCGGCACATGAAGAAATCCACTCCAACCAATCAGATGTCAGGTTTTCCAGGTCAGCAGCACAGAACTCATCTGAGCTTCAACTGTACTTCACTGTAAATCCTGTCTCAAAGAGTCAGACCTGAATCTGAATCTTAAATCTCCCTGAATTATCTGGAAAAATCACTGACTCTCACTGAGATATCCTTAAAACTCTCTGAAATATCCTTAAATTATTCCTTGAATCTTGGCTTTCATTCTTAAAACTTCCTAAAATATCCTTAAATCTTTTTGAATCACCAGAACCATCCATAAAACTCCCTTAAATGATCTGGAAAAATCCTTGAATCTCGCTGAATCACCTGAAATATCCTTAATTAATCCAGAAAAATAATCAAATCTCCCTTAAACATCCATTAAACTGAATCTCTCTGCATTAGAAACATCCTTGAATCTCCCTCCATCATTTGAAACATACTCAAGACTCCTGTAAACCTCCTTAAATGTCTTGAATAATCTCTGATTCTGTGAATAATCTGGAAACATCCTTAAATCTTTTTGAATGACCTGAAACATCCTTGACACTCCTGGAATTAAACTTGAACCATCTGAAAAATCTTTGATCGTCATGGAATCGCCTGAAACTCCATGAAATACTGTTAAATCTCCTTGAATCAAGTGGAGAAAATATTATTGCATCTCCTTGAATCACCTGAGACATCCTTGAATCTCCAGGAATCAAAAACTACTCTGAAGAACATTCTGTAATCTTCTAAAATCGTATTTTAACATGAATCAATCCTTCAGGAACAACCTTGAATCTCCCTGAAACCTCCTTGAATCTCCTTGAATCACCCCTCCAGACAAGACACATCCAATCAATCCAGACCAGACACATCAGAGGGTAAACCTCCAGGGACCTCCACCTGACCGAGTCTGAGAGAGAAGAAGAAGAAGCTGGAGTATATTCTATATTCTATATATGTTCTATATATGTGTGAGATGAAACAGTGTGTGTGTGTGTGAAGGTGTGTTTAAAGTAATCTACCACCTCATCGCAGTGTGTATGACGTCTGAAGGACAGAGGAGTCGGTCTGCTCCAAATAAAAACTACATGTTCACATTTGAAACGTCTCCTCACTGTTATTTAATCACTACACACACACACACCATAATACACAAAATCAGTCAGTGTGCTGAGCGTGGACACATGCAAACTACCAGAACTACACACCTTGGTTTCAATCAGACTCTGGTTTCAATCAGCCCTAGGTGTGATTGGTTTGGACAGGTGTGACCAAAACAAGTCTGGTACCCACTTACCCTTGAGTCACTTTAAATCACCAGAAAATCCATAAAACTCCCTTAAATGTCTTTAAACCTCATTGGAATATCTGAAAAAAACCTGAACTCTCACTAAATCAGTTGAAATATCCTTGAATCTCCTTGGATCATCTGAAAAAAGTTCTTGAATCTCTTGCGTCCTTGAAGACTCCCTGAATCTCTTTAAAACATTAAATCAGACCTCTCTCTGAGCAGCTTATTGCTCAGTACAACACACTGGTGTTTTCAGCTTTACACCTCTGAGGCTATTATTTACCTGGTTACACCCGTCCACAGGTAAACAGGTGTTTTCCTGCTCACACCGCCGGCACTGAAAGTTTCTGGAACATCTCGCCTTGCACGTGGACCTGGACTGATGGACACCAACACGATCATTGGATTACCAAAACACCCACACTGATTAAATATCCAAGTGTATTTACTGCATGTGTGTGTGTGTGTGTGTGTGTCCAAACGGTGCATGGCCTCAAACTGTCAGAGCTCAGCTTCTTTAACCCGGATCGGGAGGACGAAATATCAAGGCAGACAGCCTGCCAATGTATGATTGGCATAGTGCATTTGCCTGTAACTCTGAGTGTGTATGTCTGTGTGTGTATGTCAGTGTGTGTATGTTCGTGTGTGTGTGTATGTGTGTATGTCTGTGTGTGTGTGAACTCCAGTGTGCCAGTGTATGATCGTAGCAGCCTGCCAATATCGCCTCACCACCTGACAGAGTGTCGTCTGGTTGTTCTGCTGTGCGGTGTGTGTGTGTGTGTGTGTGTGTGTGTGGGAGGTATTTCTAATGAGCTGTATTCAAATGAGTGTGTGTGTGCATGTGTGTGTAAAAACCCAGAATTCATTGCATGGCTGATGGGAGTGACAGGCGAAGCCATTTAATGCCTCAACACTGGCACAGAATAACTGACAGAGTGGCATTTGGACGCCGTGTGTGTGTGTGTGTGACATTTCTGCAGGAGTGTGTGTGCGATGAGGCCTCACTCTGAGTTTGTGTGTCCATCGATCAGATTTCAGTGTAAAATAATTAAAGCTGTTGGACGTCAGTGACCTGCTGAACGTCTGATCTCAGATCAGTGTCGACGCCTCCAGGACTGAGTGAAACCACCTCTGGAGGTTTGAGACTCCAGATGTTGAAAAGGACACGTACGTCATCGTCCTCCTCCCTTAAAAGTCTTTATTTATCATTAAATCTCCTTGAACCATCAGAAATATCTTGAATCTCCCTGAAATCATTGACTCTCTAGAATGAAACCTTATCTGAATCCTTAAATCATGTGGATAAATCCTGGAATCTCAGCTTAAACATTCTTAAAACTCCCTGAAATATCCTTAAACCTCAATGGAACATTTGAAAAAAGCCACCAAATTACCTGAAATATCCTTGAGACTCCCTTAAATATCCTTAAATCATCTGAAAAAACTACTTGAATCTCATTGAATCACCTGAAACATCCTTGAATCATCCTGAAACATGGTGAAATCTCCCTGAAACATCCATTAACCTGAATCTCTTCATCAGAGAAACTGTCAGTGATGAGTTTGTCTTCATCCACAGTTCATCAGCAGACTTCAACAAATAAAACACACGGGAAAAGAAACATGTGACCAAACAGTTTAATGTTTTTATCTGAAGATACAAAGCAGTCAGAAAGAGAAAGAGTTCACTCTGTGATCATGTGTTTGTGTCTCCTCATGTTCACGTGATGATTGTTTCCCTCTTTGAAACTTCACAATGTTCAGTAACCTGTCATCTCTGCAGGAGCAACAGTCTCCTCTCAAAATGTCCGAACCACAAACCTAAGCAGTTTATTTACAGCTCACGACTTCTTCACAGGAGAGTTTCAGTTGGGTTTACTTTGTTTTCTGTGTTTCGATGAAGGAAATCATTACAGTGAACACAACACACATGACAACACACTCGAGCTTTGTTTAAAGTTATTGTTCAGTTGTTTCTGCCTGAACACTGAGGTGTTTCTGTGTGTGTGTGTGTGTGTGTGTGTGTGTGTGTGTGTGTCAGTATCGGCCCTGGACGTCCAGCTCGGTCTCGGCGGCGCGCTCGATTTGCTCATGCACGAGTCGAACCTCCTGCTGGGTCAGAGTTCGCTCCATGTGGCGGTAGATGATGCGGTAGCACTGACTCCGCCTACCGGTCCTGGGGGGGGGGGGGGGGAAGAGAGAGGGGGGGTGTTAGCATCCTTTCTTTTACACAACTTTCTTCTTCTTCCTTCCTGACTTTCTTTCCTCTCCTCCTCCTCCTCTCATCTCCCTCTTCTCCTCTCTCCCACTGTCACTCCTTCTCTTTCTTTTCCTCTGTCCCCTTCTCATCCTTGACCTCTCCTCCTCCTCCTCCTCTTCTCCTCTTGCTCACACCTCCTCATCCTCTTCTTCTCCTTCTTTTAAGTGTCCTCCTTTTATTCTCCTTCTCTTCTCCTCCCCCTCTTCCTCTTCTCCTCCTCTTCCTCTCTTACCCCTCCTGAGCCTCTTCTTCTCTCCCCGTCTCACCTCCTTCTCTTTCTTTCCTCCTCCTCCTCTCGCCTTCCTCATCCCTCATCTCCCCTCCTCCCCCCTTTCCTCCAATTATCACCATCTCTTCCTCTCCTCCTCCTCCTCCTCCTCGACAATAAAACACAGACACAATAACTAAAAACAACACAACTCTCTCTCTCTGTTCATTCGTTCTCTGTCGTTCTCTCTCTCTCTGAGCAGCTTGTGAATAATTGAGCATCAGTACATTTGGTGGAAATGTCAGAGAGAGAGAGAGAACGAATGAAGAGACACAAACACAATTACACATCATATTTCTGTACACACACACACACACACACACTCAGAGTGAATAGTATTTCATGTGATAGACTGTGTCGTTGTTGAATAATTGATGTCTCCATTATCCAGCCCACATAGCTGAGGGGGAGGGGGAGGGGGGAGGGGTGAAGGTGAGGTCAATACAGTGACACTGTAACACACACACACACACACAGGATGCAAAAATAGGAAAGTATGTATATGTATAACATGTTATATTATGCATGAAAAACAAGTGTCATACATGCATAAACACACACACACACACACACACACACACACACACACACAAAGTTATGGAACACAAGTGGGATGAGGATGGACAGAGCAGAGGTAAAAGATGGAGGAGGAAAACAGCGTGATGAGACAGGGCTAGACGAAACTGCCGTTAACCTCTTGATGAATCTGTGGTTTACATTAGAACTACAGCACACCTGGAGCAGGTACGATCTCATCTCAGGTCTGATACTTTTTTCAAGGTGACACCAAAAGGAACGACACGCACACAAACGCAGCACACCGCAACATAACAGAGTAAAAACCAGCAAGAGTTAGAGGTGTGGGTTGTTTTTACAGAGCTACAGTGAAGGTAACTTCACCTGGAGGATTTAAAATTCTGCATCAACCCCACTGTGCTCGCAGACTTTAGTTTTCAGGTCTTTGTCTCTATAAACGCTCTGCCTTTCTACTGGTCAACGTGAAGGAACACGTCGTAGGAGACGTCACATCAGGTGGGAAAATATAAAAAGCTCTAACATGCTAGACTTCATCGTTCCTGACGTTCATGTTCGGGCACCATCGGACTGAATCTGTCATCTGAACTGGATCTAGAGCTGCTTTACTGCGCCGCTGTCTTCACTGATTAGATTTAAAGTTCTGTTGCAGCAGAAGGTTCCTGTGTACAAACCAACAAACAAAGCTGAAACACCACAGAGTCACAGAAACCACAGGAAGTTAATTAAAAAAAGTTGGAGACAGTAACTTTATGGAAGAACATCTCTGGTGTTTTGTAAAACAGCGACCCAGAGCTCATTCTGCCTCCTGAACCACGCTGGTGTGTGTGTTGTGTTTGACATAATTAACTCTGCCTCTGACTGTGATGGAAGTCAGGGATTTTTACATGTTCGAAACAAAAACTCATCAGCACACGGCTGCAGACAGAAGGAGGCCTTTTACTTCTTAAATGAAGCAGCTTTAATTTGTGCTTCTCTAAAGGGAGAGAGGATCATGAAGTGAAGCAGAGAGAGAAATGAAAATAGAGAGAGGAGCATTTTCATCTCAAGCAATTAAAATTCTATGAATAGCTCGCTGCACCAATTAAAACAAAACTGAAACAGATAAGCTTGACAACTTATTTTCTGTTCTTGTCTTCCACACATCTGACTTTAACCAACACTGTGTGTGTCTATAAATACCTCGGAGGATCACACAGGGAGTTCTGCAGGTTTCATTAGATATTTCTGTTGTAATCACAGATTGGATCAATTGACTGTTTCACACACATCAGCGCACATTCAAACACTGGCAGGTTGTTCACATTCATCCATTGGTCCAAAGTAAAAAGCTCCACATGAGGCTTTAATTAAACCTCGTTTGAAGTGAATAATAATAATGATGTTTTCTTTAGCAGGCACTAAAACACTGGTGAGACAATGATGAAGGGTTTCTGCAGGACTGATGCTAAAACCAGGAAGTCAGTTAGCATGTTAGCATACCTTGCCCTCGTCCCACAGTCAGTGTGTTTCTGGTTAAATGTCTGAAATAAGGTCTGTGGTTTCAACACAAGCTCAAGACATTTTCAGGTCATATTCTCCCATGACAAATGGGTCAGTAAATCCCCACCCTGATGTTTGAAGCTTTTACGGTCTTAAAAAGGCGGTTGCTAACGAGTGTCTAAATGGAGACTACAGAGGTTGTCAGACGCACATGAAAACCCATCTACCAGCTCAGTCCACCTTACAGCCTCGCTAGCTTCTACCACGCTCTTTTTCAAACTATCAATAACTTTCTAAGAAGAAAGGCCTTTGTAGAAGAGCCTTGGGTTAAATGAAATGACCAGTTGCTTAGTGGTGAGACACTGACGCCATGTGACCGTGGTGTAGTTGGTTTATAGCTCAATATTAGCTTTTACTTCTGGAGACTGGATTTAGGCTTCAAACATTTTTTTTGTGGTAAAGTTCTCATGCAGCTGTTTGTGTTCACACCAAATTTAACATCTGAGAACTTTTGTTAAATAAACAAACAAGCAATATTTCAAATCTTCTGCCAGAACCATTCTTTAGTAGCAGATCTCGCCTTCACCGTGCTGAATCAGAAACACAAAGGCTCCTCCCGAGAAAGATGTGTTGTTGTCCTTCGAACTCGTGGCAGGAAATGTTCATTCATATCAACGTAATGCCGAGGAGAGAGGGAGACCAGGAAGTCACCGGGTCGGAGGAGGACAGAAAACATACACGGCATCACACGCCCAAACATCAAGAAAAACCACAAAAACACGAGATCGACGCAGATGTCAGACTTCAGCAGATGGTGGGATGGAGTAAGACGGAGATAAAGGATGGAGAGAGGTTTAGCTTCAAAGAGGAGTGGTGTTTATCTAGAGGAGGGGTGGGTGGGTGGGGGGGTGGGTGAGGAGGAGGTGAGAAATGGTGAAAGCGGAGGGGAAATGAGAGAGAGAAAAGTGGAGGATGATGGACAAGCTTGAAAGAGGAGTGTTGTTTCAAGCAGAGAGGAAATGTGTGTGAGAGAGAGAGAGAGAGAGGAGGAAGGGGTGAGAGAGAGGAGATCGACATAGACAGAGGGGGAGGTGAAGATGAGAAAACTCCAGCAGTTGCCAACGCCTTTGAAAGCATCGTGTTGCCTACACATAAAGAGGGAAAACCAGGAGAAGATACTGTAAACCCCTGGGAGGAGGAGGAGAGGAGAGGAGAGAGGAACGAGGAGAGTGAAGGGAGGAGAAAGAACCCCCCGATCCTCGCCATCCATCCGATCTGATTCTGATCACCACTTTTGTTTCTTGTTGATGTGAAGAGACAAACCTCCTGAGGTTCCTCCATTCTAAACAAATCAGATTTTCTTCTTCTCTTTATGGTTTCAGTTTTTTTAGATAACTGTAAACACAAGCAGACCTGAGAACACACTGCTGAAAGTTTTTAGAGACGCCTTCTACAGACAGATAGAGATACCTGAATGATGAGGCGAATGTTTTCTCCCAAACTGTGAGGAAGCAGGAAATATAGTCACAATCTCCCTTCTGTTCCTGAGTTGACCTTGACCTCTGACAACTAAATTCTAATCACTTCATCCTACTGCAACCCACAGGAAACCCCAATGAGTCTTGGTGTCCATGCTTCCTTCAGTTCAGTTATATTAGATCTATTGACAAAACAGGAATTTTACTGAGCAGAACATGGAGTTTCTGGGCCACTGCTGCCTCGATTTGTTCGCTTGTGTTATTGTGTCACTCTCTGGTGGAGGAAGTATTCAGATACTTAGAATAAGTAAGAGTACCACTTAACAACACAAACACACTAACAGATGGAGGCTGCAGCTGCTGAGTTCTTCTCAGTAGACTACTGTTTTGTCAATGGAGCTTGGTAGCAGTATTGACGTTTGTGTTGCCAGTTTTTCTCCCATTTATCTTTCACTTGTGTCTCCTTCTTCAGCATCACTCTTCTTCTTCTTCATCCATCACCTCTCCTCCTCTCTCTCCACATTAAAGTCCATATTCATCCTCCTGCCTCCTCCTGTTTATCCTCCTCCATCCAACTGTCCTCCACCAGGCCAGAAAAGATGAAATCAATTAGTATTCTATTAAGTGGCCTGATGAGTGTGTGTAAGAACTGAGGCCTCTCCTCAAGTAATCCACCACTTAGATCCTCACACTGGGACGGACAGCCGACGGAGGTGACGGAGACGGGAGGAAACCAGAGGGCAGGAAGGAAGAGGAGCTTTGAACTACGATTTGAGAACACAAACACACAGAGTGAAAGGTAAACGCACAATATCTAAGTGAGAGTGTATTAATAAATATTGTCATGAACACACGAGCTCAGTTGTCATCTGTGCAGGAGAAAATGTTTAAGAGATGAAGAGACAAAGTAGTTCACTAACAAAAGGTTATATCTATATCTGCAATCGCCACAGGACGGAGCAAAGCAGGATATTTAAAAGGAATATCTACCGATATCAGCATGGACAGATTTGTAGAAAGCCTGAGGTTTGTCCTCCTTCAATCAAATTCTACTCAAGCTGGAGACTTCCTACATTTCCCAGAAGGCCTCTGTCACACACAAGAAGAATTACATGGATTAAAGGTAGTTATGGAAACAAAAAGACGCTTTTGGATCAGAGGAACTTTTTTGGTCATCAGAAAAGCGCTTAAATAGTTAAAAACCATCTTTATATAGAAGTGAAACTGTTCTCTTAGACGCCATTTTTCAGGGAATTTCAGCTCCTCTTCCCAATCAAGAGGAACTGAGTGATGTAAGCGGTTGGTCGAACACATACGAGGCCATGATGCAGGAATCAAGACTGCGACGTTAGTCAGGTAAACAGCAGCTCATAAGTTTAAAACCCCCACACAACTCTGACCCTGGTGTCTCCATCTATTGTTGTTGTCATGGAAACTGTTGCTGCCAACCGCTTTTCATTCAAACATCAGTTTCTCTATGAATTGTGATTTAAGTTCGAGCCTAAATTCATCAAGCAACAACCAAACTCTGCCAACGCTTCTCCAAAAACTCTAAAACTGTAAAACCGCTGCAGATTTGACCAATTAACAGTTTTATTGTGAAATAATCCAATTAAAAACCCTTCAGCATGAGAGTCAACGAATCAAGTCATAATCAAGAAAACTTACAGAAGCGCGCCCAAAATCTAAACAACCTCTGTCCTCTCTCTTTACAGATTCTCTGTATTATTGTTGAGTGTCAGTGTAAGATGGTACAAGACAGAGATCCCATCTTTGATCTGAGGCACTGGGACGCTCGTCATGGCGCCGTCCACAAGAAGAAAGAAGAAGAAGAAGAAGACGGTGTCTGATTTAACCAGAGCCAGAGCAGCTGATTTAGAGCCGATGTCTCTTAATGTGGCCAATTAAATTCCTCTGGTTCGACGTATGGTGATGACGCCTGTTAATGTCAGGGGAGTAACTGTAGTATGAAGACGCCTTCTGATGATGGTGAAATAAATAAATGCATAAATAAGAAAATGACAAATAAAAATCAAACAACCGGGAGGCGGATTTAGTAAACGTGTCGCCTTTCTTCTGAAGCCGCCTTTAGTCTGCACAGCGGTATACAGAGCCTCTCCTCAGCGTTATTTATTTGGCCTTTTTTTTTCTGAGGTCGCCAGCCTGGAGAGAGCTGTGATCTATTAATACATCTGACAAATTAGCGTCAGAGCCGCTTCTGTAGCAGTTAGCCGCCTGTGCAGGAGCTCTGCTCTGGTCCCGAAAATCCACCAGGATTCTGTCCACAATCTGTTGCTGCTGACGAAACAAGGCGACTCAGAGAGAGAGGAGGCTCACCTTATCTCTACAGCCCCGCCCACGCAGAGGTCAGGAGGTCAGAGGTCACGGTCTGGTCAGGGTTGAGGGGTCTAGTTACAGAAGAGTAACATGTGCTGTCATCCACTGGAGAGGTTGTGAAGGCAGGAAATGTGAGATGTTTTGTGGTAAAAGAAGAACACTTAGTTTAACACAGCTTAACATTTAGGCGCCAGTAACTGTATCCTTTTACTAGAGTAAAAGTACTGATACAGGCACACCCATTACAAGTACGCCTGGCATGAAAATCCTACAACTTGACCTTGACTCAACAAGAGATCAGAAGCTTGTTAACAATCCATTGTGTTATATCTGCAACCAAAGCTGCCAAATTACTGTAGAGGAGAAGGAAGGTATTTCCTGAAATGCAGCAGATCGGAAGTGTATACCCCAAGTAAAGTATTAAGTACTTAGTTACTTTCCACCTTTGAACACCACAGATTAATCCAATGGTGGAAATGTGTTACGCTGCAATTCCCCCTAATAACCACCAAATATGTGGTTTTCAGTGTGCTGGAAGAAGCAATCGATACCAGTGTTTTAGATTATTATTAGATTTATTGACAAAAATATGAGTTTACCGAGCAGAATATTAGAGTTGTGTGCTGGAGCGATTGCTCCATCTCGTTAGTGTCTGTGTTACTGTGTGACTTTCAGTGGTGGAAGAAGTAATCAGATACTTTACTGAAGTAAAAGCACCACACAGTGACACAACACACCAACAGATGGAGGTAGTGGTATTCCAGCAGCTCTTGAGTCTTCTGCTCAGAAAATTCCTGTTTTGTCAATGGAGTCTGTGTAATAAACAGTTAAAAAAAGCACAAACATGGAGAAAGATGGATGAAAGTGAAGGAAGAGTCTCCCTCCTGGGCTTCCTCTTTTTTTTTTTTTTCTTGCACTTCAACCTCCATCCTCTGGGGAGGTGTAGAGGGGAGGAGAGGGGAGGAGGAGGAGTGTGTGAATTATTACCAGGGACTGTCACTGTAGTAGGGAAGCCTGTCTGTCAGAGGAGGTAATAATAGACACACACAGGAGTCTGATCACCTTATCAATGTTTCAATAAGAGAGGAGCCAGTCTGAGCTCATTAATTATTCATGAAGGCTGGAACCAGATTGGTCCACAAGGAAAACTTTTTCTTTTTCGTCCTTCCTTTATTCTTCCTCTCATCCCCTTTAATCCTTTCTTTTCCTTTCTTCCTTCTGTCCTTCCTGTCGTCTGTCTTCACCTCTTTACTTTCAATCCTTCGTTGCTGCCTTCCTCCTTGTCCCTTTTTTTATTTCCTCTTCTTTTGCTCCTCCCTTGTTCCTTTCCTTCTTACATCCCTCTCTACTTACTTTTTCACTCCCTCTTTTATCCTTCGTTCACCCCTTTTTACTTTATTCCTTCATAGGTTTTTATCCCTCATCCCTCCTTCCCTTTCTCACTTTTCACTTACTCTTCTAAGCTTATTTCTTTCATCCCTTCTTCTTGCTTCACCTTTTCCTCTTCCATCCCTCCTCCTCCTACTTTCTCTCTCCTCTCTTTTTTCTTCTTTCTTTCCTGCCACTTGTCCTTCCTTCTTCCATCCATCCATCCTTTTACTTCCTCCTCTTCCATCTCTCCCCTACTTCTTCTTCCTTTTTACTTCCTAACTTCCATCCCTCCTCCTGGTCGTTTCTTTCCCTCCTCCTCTCTCTTGTGGTCAAACTGAAATGTTGTCTCCTCTCTGATCAGTCGCTTTGACTTTTTGTCGGTCGGAGTGTGTGTGTCTGTATACTGTATATATACGGTGTGTGTGTGTGTCGCCTACTGTCCATCTGTTGAAGCACCAGGAGACATGATGAGTGTTTACTGTGACTCACTCTCTCTCTCTCTCTCTCTCTCTCCTCCTGGTGTCTTTTAGCAGGTTTTCTTTATCCATCAATCAATTTATCAGAAAGAGACGAACAGACGATGAGAATGGTGACGATTTACATGACAAACTGACCAGATCTCCATACAGAGTCCTGCAGGACTGATGCTAAAACCAGAAGTCAGTTAGCATGTTAAGCATGTTAGCACTTCCTGCTGTCAGTGTTTCAGTGTTCAGTTAAGGTCTGTGGTTTTAACACAAGCTCAAGACATTTTCAGGTTTTATTCTCTATTACATAAAAATGTAATAAAATCCCCAATTCTCTGATGTTTGAAGTTTTTACGTGTCTTAAAAGATGGTTACAACGAAAGTGCGTCTAAAATGAGACTATACAGAGGTTGTCGGGACGTCAACATGAAAAACCCATCACTCACCAGTCCACCTTACAGCCTCAAGGGTTTCTACCACGCCTTTCAAATTATCACTAACTTTCTACAAGAAAGGCTTTGTAAAGAGCTCAGAGCTAAAATGAAATGACCAGTTGGAAGTTTAGTGGTGGAGACGTTGACGTCATGTGACCGTGTGGTAGTTGGTTTATAGCCCATTAGCTTTTTACTTCTGAGATTGGATTTAGCTTCAAACATCAGAACATGAGTTCAAATTTCAAAGCTGCAATCTTTTGTTAAGAGCTAACTCCACTGTTTGTGTTTTATCTTATTTATATTTTATTTATTTGAGATGTTTAAACACTCCAGGTCTAACAATCTTAAGAATTAAAAGTTCTTTGAACATTATTATGTTATTATATTCTCATTATATCAGCTGCATTAAATGATCTTAAAATGACTCAGTGACAGTTTTGCTGACGTCTACTGCTACTGCATTCACCTGGTTCCTGTTCTTACCTTGAAGCTCATTAAAAAAGATGTTTGCACGGACTTGAGACTAAAAGCAGAACTAAGAGTTGATGTTTTAGGGAAATAACCATCATGTTTTTCTCCTTTAAATTAGTTTAAGATGGTAAACTCAGCTTTGAGTGATCTCTTGATCTCACTGAGGAAGAAACGCAGAATCAAATATTGCCAGAGGGACAGTCTCATTTCCCATGATTCCTTGCCCCCCTCCTATCACTAATGCAAATCCACTTGACATTAGTGGCGTGTGATTGGCTGCTCAGAGCATATGGACTCGTTTCCGTTATCGTACTGAATAATTCAGATGGCTGTTTAGCTGACGGCCTCGCTGGCATTTCCTCTCTGCTAATTGCTCGTTAAGCGTTCCACTTGACCTTTAACAGGAGGATAAAATTTTGAGAGGTTTCGTTTTAGGTGTGTTTAACTCTTTAAACTCCGACTGAACTACATTTCCCTTCAGGGCGTACGGCGTCGGCTTCCTGCCTCCAGCAACTAAAGAGACACATGAGGAGGATAAAGATGAAGAAGCTTTTCCTTTTTGTTTCCGCTGGATTATCATCAGATTCAAACTTCAGCTGAAGCTGAGAGGAAATGAACAAAATTAAAGTTGCTTTAAAGAAGAAATACTTGGCCAACTGTCATAAAAGAATGTATCTGTGTATCCACACATGTAACAACAACTTTCACTGGATTACTGTAATACTGAAGAAAACCTAAAAACGTGATGATTTTCAGGCAGGTTCTGTTATAAGGACGTTTGTGGACGTTTATTTACTTTGGACATCAGAGATAATTTTATCTTTAGTGACTTAAAGCCATATAATGAGTCTGAGTAACTGTATTCAGTTACAGTTACAATTTGGTATAATCAGAATACAGTTGCTTTTTAACTCTGCATAATTCACTCTGAATTTTACAAGCAGTTTAGTTGAACACTTGTTGCTTAGCTACTTAGCTGAGTTGCTAGCCTTGCCTGTTAGCATAGTAGCTAACATGCTAAGCTAACAGACAAACCACCAGGTGGAGACCAGCCAACAACATGCTGGATGTGTATTATACTTATTATAACTATTTCTGTCCAGTAACGTATATACACTTAAATGTCTTTTGATCAACTGTTTAAGAATTACAACTTTTTTCCTTGTTCTGTGCAGCACAGCAGGTTTACAGGGAAAAAGACGAGTTAAAAACAGTTGTAACAGTTGTGAGACAGTAAAGTGGGGAATACATTCTGTAATCTGTAGTGTAATATGTTTTAAAACTAACCCTCTGCACACTGCTTATGGCAACATGCCGACTTCTATCGAAACAAAAAGACACAACTGAATTATTCGTTGTGGTTCAACAGAAACTCTGATGTTATATTTCTGAGCCTTCACAGGCTCTCAGAGAGGAAACAGATTCCTTCCTGCAAACTTTCTGCAAACTGGAGTTTGTCCTCGGGCAGCGATGAAAATTTAACCACAACACATGCAGCTGTAGGCAACACACACACACACACACACACACACACAGCGCTGCGTAAAACTCCAAAAACACAACAGAGATTCAACCAGAGAGCTGCCATTTAACACAGCAGCTGTCACATGGTGGTGGCTGGAGGACAGTACACATAAAACTGTACTCGCTTTGTTTCACTCACACACACACACTCACACAGTGATAAATATTTAATGAGGAAGGTGGCACTCTTATAAAATCAGTGGCAGCTTCAGTCGACAGCTCGTTCCTGTTTCTTTTGCCTCAACTCAACAAACAAATCCTGACAATGTAAAGAACCAAATGTAACTTCACAACGAGACGGTTCTTAAAGATGTGTTTATGTTTTTACGGCCTCACAGTGAAGGCAGCAGGGGCGACCGAATCATCCCTGGTTTAAATTCAGTGACCTCCTGCACCGCTCCCATCGCTCCCACCAAGTCCTGGTCTGTGAATGCATCACCTGCAGTTCAAACTGGATCTCCTCCAGTGTTTCTGTTTTATCGTCCACACCATCTTTATCAGGGATCAGAAAATAAAACAGCCTCATTAGAACCTCCAGTGTGAGAAAGTATTTTTTGAGGATTTTGAAATTGTTTTTTGATCTGAGAGTAAACAACCTCACTGCCTCTCATCTCATTCATATCTTCTCCTCCTCCTCCTCCTCCTCCTCCTCCTCCTCCTCTCGCTCTCTTTCACTTGAAGCCACTTCACTTACCGGAGACTCACCATCCTGTATGCGTGTGTGTGTGTGTGTGTGTGTGTTGTGGGTCGATACAAGTTGAAAGACAAACAGGAAGACACTTGAGTGAGTGTGTGTGTGTGTCTATTAATTGTATTAAGATGGAGGGAGAGCAGGAAGAGAGCATCATTATCTGGAAAATGGAGGCAGCAGGAGAGCTTTCCCACAACCACTAAAGCCTGGGAGTGTGTGTGTGTGAGTGTGTGTGTGTGTGAGTGCTCTCCTGCCCACAATCCAATCAGATTCACTCACAATACATTTCCATGATCTCTCGGGTAACATGAGCTTACTGTGATTCAGGCCTGTGTGTGTGTGTGTGTGTGTGTGTATGTGTGTGGATCGATAGACTTTAAGTGTTGTCTAGTTAACCTGACGCCTGCACAGAGGACTTCAAACTGAGCTGCGCCTCCTCTCAGTTTTAATAACACAACAGAAATTAGACCACATCCAGCCGCGGACGCTGGATCAATCAGGAGCCGACCTGATTGGTCCAATCAGCAGCTACAACCTGAAACATCACATGGGACTGATGAAACAGTGAAGACAGATCCACACCACCACCATACTCTGTCCTCTGAGGCTCTTTTGTTAGGTCTTGCCAGTTTCAGACCGACCAGTCACCATTTTCCCCGTCCAGTCCGCTTATTTCTTATACTGTATTGTTTACGGTTCTGTAATGAGTGAGATGACCCTGAAGCTGGTCCAGGTCTCTAAATGTTAAGGAAAGGAGCTTCAGTGCTTCCTGTCCTATCTCCATCTCCTATCTACCTCCTAGCTTCCTTTACCAAAGGAGAGAATGACATCCCATGATTCCTTGCTGCAGCAGCGTTTAAAGCGACGCTGTAGACGTCGTAGTTTCACTGTGGCAGATCCAACATGTAGACACCACAGAGTTCCTGTTTTATGTCTGTGACACCATCAGAAACTCATGGAAATCCTTCCACCCTCTAAATAAAATTGTTTCTCTACTTAACAAACGTAGAAAAAGGTCAAAGCGCCCAGAACAGGAAACTGAATATTTCCGTCTGAATCTAATTTACGCTATCCCTTTTTTCATCCTTATTTTAAAGGCTCGCCTTTCTCTCCTTGTATATTCCTTCCATGTTATTACAGATACACATTATAAAATCTGATCCAGGAACTGTCTGAGACGTTTTATTAACACACTGATGTCTGTGAAGGCATCAGACGCAGGGCGGAGGCAGCAGCAAAGTAGCTGAGGTTGGTGCTTCCTGTTTATCTGTTGCTGAATTAGACGTCGTAGATCCACGGCTCGTCAGCAGACAGTTACTGACCCATCAGTGTGTAGTGTTGTAGTTATTCTGCCTAAACAACATCATGGTGAATAAAAAAGTCGTCCCCTCTCCTTTCATTCTCCTGTTTCCCTCCCAGGACGTTTGAACTTTGACCCTGATGATCCGCACTAAGAGGTCGACAGAAGAAACTGAGTGTTTGTGTTGACGTCCGAGGACTCTGTCGCTTTTATTTTGCTGAGTCAATCAAAAAAGAAAAAGCCACAGAGACAGAGAGAGAGAAAACTGCTGAGACTCAGACACTGAGTCTCTGGAGTCTCTCAGATTCACTGTAATTTATTTGCACATTGACCTTGTCACCGACCTCGACCTGGACTTTTAAAGTGAGTCTGTGTGAGTGACTGCAGCACACTCCAAACCTACAGTTACAATGGATACACAGGAAACTTTAAATCAGCCTTGTTAACCTCCTTTGACTTTTATTTTCATGTTCTCAGCACAGGTAAATCATGTCTGCCTGCACCCTGACAAACTAGAATTACAGCTGTGCAGTTGCATGCCTTTGCCAGTCACACAGTGACCGTGACCTCTGACCTATGACCATCAAAATCTAATACGCTCATCCTTGAGTCCAAGAGAACGTTTGTGCCAAATCTGAGGAAATTCCCTCAAGGTGTTACCGACATATCGCGAAAATGAGACGAACAAGCCAAAAACATGACGCCTCCGGTCATGGCTGTCGCTGGCGTGGAGGCAGACACAGTGACCAGGTGGTGGCGCTGCTGTCCATGTTTCTTACAGAGAATCTGAAATTCCAGACAGCATGAGTCTAATTTTAATAACGCAGTATCGCCGCATTTTAAAATCTCCTGAGGGTGGAGCTACAGCTTAACAAGACCAGGTAAAAACCGAGGCGAGTCTCTCCTGCCGGGCTGCTGACAGTGTTATCAGCCGGTGTTAACTCGCCATAACACTGGTTATTAACGCTTTAGCTGTCCACGTTCCCGCAACAGACATGCAGCTCTCTGCAAAACGCCTGACACCTGAGCGGAGTGGGTAAACAAGAACGAGCCTCACTTCCTGATGACGTAAAAAAAAAAAAAAAAATTGTGTCACATTATTTTGACAGCATGACAAACAATTGGCTTGTTAAGCCTGAGCCGACGAAAATAGGAAAACAGATCTGAGTCCAAAAAATGTTTTCACTGCTTTCCTTGTGACAACAAGGAGGAGAGGAAATGGTTGCAGTTTATAAGTTTAAACTAAAGTCTGACGCCAGCGGGTGCTAATGTTAGCCAGCTAACCTAGCTAAGGCTAACGGCTAAGTTATGGGTTTTACCGGGTTTTTCTTGCTGTGAGCCCACATCTTCGTGTTGTGGTTGTCAGTCCTTTTCTGTGCTGCACAGCTACGGTGAATAAAGCTGGTCTTAGCTAGCTGTCTTCGCCCAGCTAAGGTGAAAACAGATGACCTTAGCTAGCTATTTTAGCTATTTTTGGAGAGCACAGAAAAGGACTGACAACAGAAACATGAAGATGTGTGCTTATAGCAACAAACACTGTATAAAACCCACAGCTTCTATCAAGAGTACCTGCTTTTACTAGCAGCTGCTAATGTTAGCCAGCTAACCTAGCTAATGTTAGCATTCACTAGCGTCAAACTTTTTAAAAATTTGTTTACAACTTGTACTTTATCAACTGCATTTCCTCTTCTCTTTTACGTCATAAGGAAAGGAGTAGAATGACAAATATCCTTATCATCTGTTTTCATCATATTTATAAGGAAATTCCGATCAGGATCATTTTCAGCGTTGGAAAAGGTTTCACATATTTTCACATTTTGTTCCTCTTCTTCTTCTGCAGTGCTCCAGCTCCTCTCTGTCTCCCTGTCCCTCTCTCTCTCTCATCCCCAGACGATGAGAAGTCAATCTACCTGGATCGAACCTCATCTCTCACACACTCTTGTGATTGAGGTCAAAGTAGAAAAGGACAGCGAGGCAGAAGCCGTCGATAATGAAAGACTCCATGTATCCCTTTCCTTCCTCCCCCTTTTCGTCCTTCCTTTCCTTTCTTCTCTTAGCTCCCTCCCTTCTTTCTTTGCTGATGTTTCTACTTTGTCTTTATTCTCACCTCCATCCCACTTTCCTTCCTTCGAATGCTTCCCCACTTTCCCTGAAATCTGTGTTGATTTCATTGTCATTTAACAGCACAAATACAGAGCGTACACAAAAACACTCGCACACACTTGTCTCAGCGCGACACACTTTCATTAGCAAGAGGATCGATACCTCTTCCTTCACAGCGACAGTCGACCTCTGTATTTGTGTCAGGGAGAGATGGAGGGAAGTGTTTCTGAGGTTCAGTCAATTTCAAACCTGCAAAACTGGCGACTGCAGTTTTTCCTCTGCTCACGTTAAACCAGCATTTAATTTACAATATTACTCAGAAAACAATGTGTTGCTTCCAAACAGATGCTGAATGAAAAGGTAAAAATGAACAGATTGATTAAAACTCTGCATCTCAGCTAGGCTGTAAAGCTAATTACACCTGAGAAAAATTAACTGTAGGATGGATGAAAAGGCGAAGACGGCTCACGGAACCTGGTGTGACGCAGGGTAAAGTTCACGTCTACTGAATCTTACAGAGTCTGACAACATTATGGACAGGACTCCTACAGAGACAGAGCTTTTAATTAAAGGATAAGATCCTTTTTGTTTTGCCAGAAACAGCCGTTTTTATCAGTACCAAACTCCACTGACAAAACCAGGAATTTTACTGAGCAGAACACAGGAGCTGCTGCCTCCATCTTTTAGTTAGTTTGTGTTATTGTGTGGTACTTTTACTTCAGTAAAGTATCTGATTACTTCTTCCACCACTGAAGACAAACACACTAACAGATGAAGGCAGCAGCTCCTGTGTTCTACTCAGTAAAATTCCTGGTTTTGTCAATGGAGTCTGGTACGGCTGTTTCTGGTTAAACTAAAAGGATCTTATGCTTTAATAAAAAGGTCTGTCTCTGTAGGATTTTTTTTTCATAATGTTGTTAGATAGTAATAAAAATCTGAGCCTGTCAGTGGCAAAAACACCTTAGTGGACGAACTTTGAGGCAGTCAATTTGACAGCACATTAGTGGCACAAAAAAGCTGCTAAAAATACAGAAATAATAAAATACAAGTTAAACCTCAGACTGCAGATACATGGAGGAATACACCGCCTGTAGAAAACTGTACAATCATCCTCTTGTCCCATGTTCAAACCTGGCAAACCCACCGCCTCAGCCTGAAAAACAACTGCTGTTTATCAGCATGTACATCTGTCCTGCTCTCAGATCTGCTCACAGTCTGCACACACTGCTGCCTCCAGCTCTGCAGGTTTACATTTTTATATTTTTTGACCTTTAATTAGCTGATCAGCTCATCCAGAGTGACCTGTAACAGCAGAACAAACTTCTGGTCAAAGGTCAAATGTCAGAGTTGCAGTATCCTGATAACAAACTGAATTTCAGTTTCTTTGGAAGAAGCCACACAAAGAATAAACACAGGAAGCTCTCTGTTGTATGTGAACATACTTGGAACAGTGAGGGATTTCTCAAGACCTCCACAGTCTTTCCTAGAAAAGCCCTCTTTGGCAGGCGTCACTTAGCAGTTGGATTCCTGTGTGAGTTGCAAAATGCTGTGAACTCTCCCACAGACAGACATGGTTAGATAAGGCTGAAAACATGTTCACAATATTTTTCAGTAATGCAGCTAAAACTGGAATCCTCCTCATATCATGGTTCTATTATTATTCTATTATTATTTGTATTGTTTCTATTTTTGATATTTTACTCTTTCCATAATAACAAAAATGTCATTTAGCGCAGTAGCGTGTTGGCAAGCGCTAGGTTAAACAAGACAGTGAAAGAAGCTGAGTTATCTCCAACAACAATAATCTAACTAGCTAATTAATCACCTGAATGATGCCTCTCGTGATGTTTTGTCATTGATGAAAGGTTGCAGACGTGCTAACGTTAGCTGCTTTTTCAGGTGTTTGACCAGGTTAGCATCAGGTTTTGAAAGGTGTAACCATGCTTGCCCTGACTGACCAACATGTGCACAAGTTCAGTTCCCAACCCTACGTTCCACTGATTCTGATTTTTCTTGATTTTCCTCATCAGTTCCAGTTTTTTTGTTGTTTTTTTGTGCTGGTGCAGATTTTTGTCAGGCTGTTGTCCAAAAACCCTTAATCTTACACCTAAACTAAGTCACCCTCAACCAACACAACAGCTGGTCCAGACTGGAACAGACCTGGTCCAACTTGGTCTAAATCATATTCATCATCAGAGGAACAGTCCTCATGTGCGTCTCTGCCAACCAGTTCATTTGGAAGCCAAGCAGCTGGATCAGGCTGGTCCTTTCAGGAGGTCTCAGAGAGCGACTAACAGCTTCCACACCGGCCAACATGAACCAACTGGAGCTCTACAGCACTGAGGATCCACTAGATCACACTCTGGATACAACATTAGAGATTCAGTGAGGTCACTGATGTTTGGTTGGATCTGGTTGAGTAGACCAACTTCCTCCACACCAAACACTGAAAAACATCTGGTTTTGGCCACGAGGGTGTGGTCGTATTGAAACAGGAAAAGGGTAAACAGACGTGGGGCAACAGGCGGCCCCAGGACCAAAACTGGCCAGCCAGCAACAATAAACACTCAGAATTAGCTGCAGTACATTTCTTACCAATGAATTTCTTCAACTGGCCTTTGATTCTGGGGGCCATCTAACAGCTTAGAAGAAAATGGCTGGAGGCCAAACTGACTTTCTGACCAGTTTCTTCTTCACTGAAACTGAGGCCCAGCTCAGACCAGAAGTAGTCCACAGCACTGAGACGACACAGCAGGATTTTCATGGAGGGAAAGTTCCTGAAACTCATTCAACACCAACGTGACAATGAAAACTTCTCTTCCTGTCAGTGAAACAGTAAAAACTGCAGCGACGTGGTTTTCCTGTGACAGCAGCGAAACATCCCCGTCCCACCACCACCACCACCACCTCACCTCGAGCGACCCAAGCAAAGCTGCTGACGGCGTGATTCACCAGGGCAGGACAGAAGGACGAGTGTGTGTCTGTGTGTGTGATGAAATTGGCAGCAGGGTGCAGGCACGACTGCCTCACCAGTGTGTGTTCTCGCTCGGCCATATGTATGTCAGCTGCAGCGGCCTCGGCTCGAGGAGCCCACGTCAGACCGTAAAAATAAAAGGCAGAGAGACGAGGAGACGAGGAGACGAGGGATCAGGTTTCCTGACGGATGAACAGGCAGAGAAAGACCAGAGGAAGTGGAACATCCTCAGCAGTGACCTGTTACTGAGGCTCCTTCAGCTCCTGATATTCCAGAGTAACTAAGTACATTTACTCATGCTACTCTACAGGGGAGGGAGATACTGTACGTTTTACTCCATTACCTTTATCTAATAACTCTAGTCTCTGTGCACAATAACACAAAATATAATCAATAAATACATGATGATGTGTTATTATCAGTTATAATAAAACTTTATTGATCCTCAGGGAAAATTCACAAGCCTCTCAGCAGAGCTGCTCCACCTTCAGCAGCTGCAGCATTAAAGTGATGCACACATTAACACATCAATAATCAATAATTTTATCTTAATATTAATTCACTTCACACTTCAGAGTTGCAGGTGAATTTCAATGAGAAATTACCTTTAACCCCTGTGGAGATTTATTATTGTTTGTTTATTATTATTGAAACTTTTCTTCATTTACGCTGAATTCCTTTTGTTTGTTTGTTTGTTTGTTTGTTGACATTAGCCTCACCTCTTCCCTGAATGAAAGGCTGTGCTTGTTAGCTTAGCATTTGGAAACAACTGGATTTAGAAGCAAAATGTTCAGGCAGCTCCTTCCAGGAAACTTATGTATTATTCTTCTTATTATTTATTAAAATAACATAAACTGGACTTTTCACACCTGTAAAATAAAGTGTGAACATTTTCTTTTAAATCCACATGTTGTTGTTGTTTATATCTGTTGTTTGTTGTCTGATTACTTGTTGTGTTCATGGTGTAAACTGTGTGTTTGTTTATCAGTGTGTATCTTTGTGTTACATACAGTGTGTGTGCATAGACGAATTCTTTTTTTTTTTTCAACTCCCTGATGTGTTTATCATCATAGTGAGTGTGAAACAGTGTGTGTGTGTGTGTGTCTGTGCGTCTGCCACCGTAACCTCTATGCTCAATTACACCGAGATTACCCAGAGGCCCTTGGGGCTGTGGCAGCCGGTGAGCTCGCTGATATAAATCTGGTCTGTTGTTGATACACCAGCTCTCTAATGCCCATAAAACATTACTGCTGCTACACACACACACACACACACACACACACACACACAGAGCCATAAACTAACGCACACAGACACACTCAAAACATTCATGCATAAACACGTCAGGTGCAAACATGGACACACACATACCAACACTCACACACACATACACACTCACACACACAAATATTAGGGACACTCCAGGGAGCCAGTGCTGCAGTAAGCTAATATGCTAACACTGCAGAGTAACCTAAATAGAGGGAGGAAGAAGAGGAGGAGGAGGGAAAGAAAGAAAAGACAGAAGAGGAAAAGAAACATCATAAAAAGAAAGGAAAGGACAGAGAGTGAAGGAGAGGGGAGAAAAGAAAACGAGGAGGAGGAGGAGGAGGAGGAGGTGACATTTTGAAAAGGTGAATGGGATGATGTTGACATTTAGAGAAAAACGAGATAAAGTGAAATCTAGATCCCATTTAGAAAAGATGGAGGTTCAAACACCCAGGAGACACGACAAAACACACTGCACTGTGTGTGTGTGTGTGTGTGTGTGTGTGTGTGGTTTACACGTACTTCATTACCCGGACTGACAGTAAAAAAATCTAAAGTTACTGTTTCTTTTCATTTCGCCTCCATCACAAAGAATCACTGGAAAGCTCTGAGAGCTGAGCTTTAAAAACAGAACAAGCCCAAATAAAATCAGCTTGTTGTCATTAAAGAGAAAAGAAACACACAACTAAGATTACACAAGACAGAAAGAAAGAGCTGCACTTTCTGTAAAGAGACGACTTTACTGTGGATGATCTGACACCAGGCCGCACAGAAAGAATAGATCATTAATTTTATTTCACTTTATTGACTATCGGAGCAGCTATAAAAGCTCTGAGCGTCCATGTTTTTTCGTCTTCTTCCAAAAGTAAAACCTTCATTTTTAAGTGAAGTGAGCGAAGCAGCTGGAGGATATTTTAGCGGGCGACAGTCGTGATCACATGTTGTGATCGTGTTTGACCAGTGAGTACACTGTGTACGCGATGTACCGCGTGTGTCCTGTATCTGATTTGAGAGACGTTGTCAGGACGTAAATCCTCCAGCAGCTCACCTGAAAGCCCCACAGACACAAAACAGGAGGAAAGAGTGGCCTGGGTTTTGCACCTCAGGACTTTTTTGGGGGTTCAGACCGCAGTAAAGTTCCAGGGAGAAAGTCTGAACCCACCTGGGAGCGTCCTGGCTGACCGCTTAATGCGTCCTGCCGAGGTCGAATGATAAAAAATGGATTGAAATGGCGGTTACAGCTCTGCCTCTCCGTCAGGCTGATTGGTTGTGGGAACAGAAAACAATCATACATTATTCAGCTGAATAACACGCTCCAACCTGCACACCGGAAAATGACAACTCACTCTCTCTCTCCCTTTCCTCCTCTCACAGGTGCTAATACTCTCTCTACCAATTCCCCCTCTCCCCCTTTTGTCATCTCTTTCCTCCCTCCCTCCGAGTCATCGCTCACTTTCCTCCTTCATCTCTTTGGAGTGAGGGTTAGTCTCTCTCTCTCTCTCTCTTTCTCTCTGTTAACTCATTCATTGAGTTGTGGTGGGCGGCTGCCTCTCTGTCTCCTGCTGAGCCTGCAGAGGGCGGGAGGAGGGGGAGGATGAAGTGATGACAGGATGACAGGTGGAGGAAGAGAGGACTGAACAGGAAGAGAGGGAGGAGAGAGGAGTAAATACTTCATTCACTTCCTTTTAGACAAAGTTTCAGTTTTTAGACTTTTAACACAACAAATCTTTTCATGGAAAATAAAACCCATTTTAATGATTCAACTGACTGTTCATCTTATTAACAGAGCACTGTGCAGGGAATAAAAATGGCTGCTGAAGCTTCAATTCATTAAAACAATCTCTAACAAATATAAATAAAAATGGCTTTGCTCTACAGATAACAGAGTATTGTTTAAAGTTTTACCACACTGATACCAAAGTATACGTCTGTTTATTGTAAAAGCTGATTGTTAACAGAGACAAAAGCCATCTACCTACTAAATGCGTCTTCTTATTACTATTATTACAAAGGCTAACACCTTGAGATAATGTGTGAAGTTTGAGTAATGGGTGTTTTCATCTGTTAGGTGATTGAATGTCTCTAACACAGTCGTTTATTTTTGTATGGATACTAGTATTAATATTATTTTGTATTCCTCCACGCCACCAGGGTGCGATGTGTCCGAGAGAAATTAGATATTTTGGGCATCCTGCACAGAGTAAAGCTGATTTTCACCTCTTTCTGATTTGTTTACTTGTGCGTTTCAGCTCTTCGTTGTTGCCGTTAAATAGCCAACTGGTGCAAAGTGAAAAATATATTTCCGGGTGGAAGTTACAGTCACGTCTCTCTGCACATTAGCTGCCTTGTTTTGTTTTCAGCGTCATGGTGAGTGTTGTGACTACATTTTTGTCTCAGTGAAAATGGAAAAATCTCTGCTGCTTAACGTGGCTTCTTTTCGGGAGCAGGTGGTGGTGATGGTCACTGCCAAGAGCTTCAACCATTGTTACATTTACAACACAAGAGGTATTAATTTCATTAATTTCTCTTACTAATGACATGGGTAGTTGTATTATTAGTATTTAAAATAATACTGCTCCTGCTAATAATCATGTTGCAAATAAATAAAGAAACACAGCAGCAAAACAACAGTTTGATAAACAGCCTGGTGAACATCATGACCAAGCACTCTCTCTTTCAAACACACAAATATACATTTCAAAACCACACAGTCATGCACACACACCTTTCTATCAGTCTGTACATCACCCATCCTCTCCCTCCCTCTCTCGGGGGAGTCGTGAAGAGGGGAGGGCGCTGTCAACCTGAGTGACAGCTCTGTCGGCTTATCAAATTAGTCCGGGCCCAGTTGCGGCTGACAGCGTTACTGACCAATAAATGCAGATTTGTGGGGAATCATAGCGAGCCATCAGCTTTGATTTGCTGCTACATGAGATGTTTATGGAGCAGGAGAGAGGGCGAGAGACTATCAGGAGACTGGAGAGAGGAAGAGAGAGCGAGAGAGAAAACAAAGTGCTTCTCTCTCTCTCTTTCTCCTTCCACCCTTCCCTCATTCGATTAACTTTAAAAGTACTTTGGAGGAGAAAATATATTTGAGAGGCTGCAGTTTCCGGCAGCTTTAGTGGGTTTTAGATCAGTTTACAGCCATAATGCACATTATGGTTTGTTTGGAGATGAAACACACATGAACACACATCCACACTGAAGCCTCCACTTATAGAGGCAGACTTGGAGATAGACAGCACCTGAAAGAATGGCCTGGACTGGACTCTTCCACTTTCACATACAGTATATTCAAGATTGTTTGTAGAAAGACGTGGACCTCCGATCAAAGTCATCAGGTCTGATTATCTGATGGTTGTAAAGATGATCTTATCAGATTCTCCTGTAGTGTGAGTTGTGTTCAGACTGATGTTACCCTCCCTGATCTGCACCTAAGACGATCGATGTTCAATATTTCTTATCAGAAGTCCTGTTTTGAGGGGGGAACACCGAGGAGAGCTCTGTTTCTAACTCTTGATATCTGCGTCAGTTTCCTGGATCTCAGAGATGAACGCTGGTTTTTAACTGATCTACAGTTCAGCTTCACTCTGAACTCTCTGGGTCTGATTCCAGCAGTTTAATCTGCTGACTGTCACTCAGTCAGAGGGAGATCGTATCCTTTATATAAAAATTGTCACTGTTATTTTAAATGTTGTTTTAACAGAGATTCTGATAAAACAGATTTTCCATTGTTCTTTTTATCTGTCTGAACATTAAGGTTTATAATCAATAATCAGAATAAAATCCCTTATCTCTATCCTTTCTTTCATCTCTGTGCTGATGCCACCTTCTGTAAAATTAAAGTATCAAAACTTATTCTAATAAAATATAACTTGACAAACATTCAGACCCAGTGTTTTCATGAAATCAAAACATACCGTTTAATCTTTTAAGTTTAAAATGATCTTTAAAAGTTGGTTCATTTATGTTTTAATGTGAGAAATTAAGATTTATTTTGTCTTATTTTATTATCGACACTGATAACCTCTTAAAGTGGTGTTTAAACTGTATAAAAACGGAGGGTTTCTGCTCCAGTGTCTGCTGCTCTTGTAAAAATACATCCAGTTAAGTTAAAGCTCCTCTGGGGAGAGCGTCAATCCTGCCCTCAGATCAGATTCAGAAAACTGTATTGTCCATCACCGGGGCTGAAGATCATCAATCAATAACCACAGCTCTTAAAAGATGATTGGTTTAAGGCGGAACACGCAGACACAGCAGCGAGTGCGGTTAATGTGCGACGGCTGGTTTATGTTTCTGACGGGAACGAATCGTCTCAGCTTCCTCATCGGCGTTTTGGATCCAGTCAGGGCTGTTAGCAAAATTTAATATGCTGACTAATGACAGCAGATGCAGAGCGACAGTCTATCACAGCGGAGAGATTAAAGAGAGAGAATCAGCGTTGTGTAAAGGGTGAAGAAGTCGACGGGGAATAAACGCTCAGTTTGTCTTTTAGAAACTCTTCTTTGAGGAAAGAATGAGAGCTCATTAATGTTCTCGACCTCAGAGACAGAAACTAATCTGAGGCATCCTTGTCTTTTTTATCCAAATTTAGCTTTTCCTTTGTCTTGTCTTTTTTACATTTACCCTTGTGTAAACTGCAGAATAAATGAACAGTGTCACCAGTTTGCAGAGTAGAAACACAACCAGGCTGTAAAGGTGGACTGGTGAGTAGATGGGTTTTCATGTTAACGCCCCCGACAACCTTAGTCTCATTTATACTCAGCAAACCGCCTTTTTAAGACACGAAACATCAGGAGTGGGGATTTACTGACCCATTTTATGTCAGAGAATAAAACCTGAAAATGTCTTGAGCTTGTGTTAAACCACAGACCTTATTTCCCGATATTTAACCAGAAACACACTGACTTTGGGACATTGAACAGGAAGTGCTGCCAACATGCTAACATGCTAACTACTTCCTGGTTTTATGAGTCATTCTGCAGCTCTCTGTTGTTGTTTTAATTCAGGGACTATGGATCTAAATTAGCATTTTAGCTACAATCCAACATGTTTACATCTTGTACTTTATACTTATGTCCATTTACATGCATTCTTCCATAAAATAACATTAAATAAATAAGGCAACTCAGAGTTTGCGTCTGTCTAAGGCAATTTCAGATGGACTGACAGCCGGTTCCATTTTGGTCTGCTAAAAGTAGTAAAATATGTTGTGACCTCTTCCTGAGTGTTTCTGTGTTAGATACTTTTTATTTTTGGTAATTATTCCGGTGTTTCGTTTGTGCTCTTTACTTCCTGTCTGGCTACGTCTTTGCCCTCTTTAGTTGCCAGAGTATTTATGTTCTGCCACGCTACGCTTTTATTTGTTGATTTTTCTCCTGCTCTTCAGTCAGTGAGAGTTTAAATTTTAAACAAATTGTTTTCGCCGTAAGCCCCGCCTCCCTTCTCCTGAACTCCTCGATCGTGACAAAACCACCATCTGTGTTTGTTAAACTCACAACCAGTCTCTGATCAAATCTATTCGTCCTGACCTCTCTAACATCGATTCTTCAGCTTCTTCTGACACTAAAAAACAAACCAACAGGAGGAAATTATGCATTTTTGAGGACTATTTTCAGCGGATTAATCCAATATTTGTGCTTTCTTCTATACCTTATTTTGAAATGCTGAGAGGTATGGCATGCGCTTTAAACGGGCAGAGGAATGATGAAGGGGTAGACAGAGAGATGCCTGTGTGTGTGAAGCTAAAGAGGGAAAGTGTGTGAGACAAAGAAAAAGAGAGGGAGAGAGAGAGAGAGAGAGAGTTTTGAAGAAAAGGTGCAATGCAGGTATTTTATGCGCCACTAATTTAGGAGCTGATAATTGTAATTAGCTCTGAACTTTTCTGTCCTCGCTCTCTGCTCTCTTCGCCATTACCATTGCGCTTGTGATGAGAACAGTATCAGTGTGGAGAGGAGGAGGGGAGAGAGGGGGAGAGGGGGAGAGTTTGAGGGACATCAGCAGAGATGACAGTGTGTGGAGACAGAGACAGAGAGAAGGGGAGAGGTTTTAGAGAAAAAGGTGCATTGCAGGTATTTTGTGCAGCACTGATTGAAGAGCTGCACCTGAACGTTACAGCCGTGTGTGACGGTGTAACATGTGACTGAGAGTCCACGTCATCAGTTTAACTTTGTTTCTGTTGTCGTGGAAACCTGACGAGTTCCTGTGCAGCGTGAAGACAAAACCACAGCGTCGGCTGCAGTTTTCTAGTTTCTGCGACATGTTAAAAGCTCGGTGTCGTGCTTGTTTTTGTGTTTCAGACGCTCGCTGACCTTTCACTTTTGTGCAAAGGTGTTGCTGGTGTCCTCTGATTGGACAGTTTTCCCCAGGTAAAGGTTTGTCTGGGACCAAAACGACATCTTAAAGCAGCACTTTAAGAAGGAAGAAACAAACTCTGCTACGCCAGCGATCAATATGAGACAACATCATAAATCACTTCCATTTATATCAAATCACAAAAAACTACTAAAATATCATTTGACATTTTTATTCCTGAGCTCAACCAGACATTTAAATGAAAAACAACTTTCTCTTTTAATAAAAACAGACGACTAAAGAGCTGCAGTCTGATATATTGAGCTTTGAACTTTTCTCACTCTAATAAAGAAAACTTTAAATTCCTGTTTGTAATATTAAAACACCTGACTCCTGTTTAGACTCTCAAACTAAATAGTTTTAGAACTTCCTGTGTCATAGTTACATTTTCGCTCATCACATCACCTCTCACATCCTGTGTGGAGGTGACAGGGGAATTTCAAAATAAAGGCATGTCTTATAAATGATTATATGATGGACTGTGATGGTTTTGGGAGGTGAGAGTGAGTCGATGTAGGTCGTGGCTAACACAGAGAAAAAGCTGTGTTATCACGTGCGAGCTAGCGAGCTAGCTAACACCGCAGACCAAACTCCATGTATTTTTTGGAGTATTTTATCCTCAGCAGAGCAGGGTTAAATAAAACTAATGCTAAGCTCCATTTGTTTGGACTCTCTGGTTCTTCCTGTTCCCTCAGAGACCAGTTCAGTCCACGTGGACTGCAGCTGGTCAAAGACACAAATCTGACTGTTAAACTTCACTGAACCTGTGACTTAATTCACCGATTATTCCACATCGATTTGTAGAAATCTGAGTCTGTATCTCACCCGCTGCTCCTCTCTCTCTCTTTTATATTCTATGTGTCTCTCCCCTCCCCTGCCTCCCATTAGCTCTAATGCTAAAAGTCAGTGTATATTAATATTACAGATTTGTGTGTGTGTGTGTGTGATAAGGAAAGATGAATATGTCAGACATTTACGCACTGCAGGGCCCTCACACACACACACACACAGAACACACAGCCACACACACACACGGGGTCACAAGGTCGGGAAGTGTGTGTGTGTGTGTGTGTGTGTGTGTGTGTGTGTGTGTATGAGTAATGAAAAAGGACAGCCAAGGTACCAACTCCACTGCTGCCCTTTTTGCACACACACACACACACACACACACACACACACACAAACGTACCTCTTAAAAAATGAGATGTCAACACCAGGCACTGCAGGCTCAGAGGTGTACGCCAAGGACAGCTGTGTGTGTGTGTGTGTTAGAGAGACTCATTGCTTTTCATTGTCATAAACAGACATTTTCGACTGTACAAATACGAGTGTGTGTGTGTGTGTGTTAATTAAAACCGATGACTCTGCCATCAGTCGTCAGCTGAACAGACAGAGTGACCTTTACCCCTCTTTTCTTTCTACTTTGTTGTTCTCACTTTCTCTCCTTTCTTCTATTCATTTCCTTTGTTTCATTATTTCCACATTTCTACTCTTTCTTCTTCTCATCCTCCTGTTTTTACTCCTTCATTTCTTATTTCTATTCTTTCTTTTTTTCCCTCTTTTGTTTCCTGTCTTAATCTTTTCTTCTTTCTTCCACTTTCTTTTCCTCTTTTTCTTTGTTCTGTTTTTTCCTTCCTTTATTCCCTCTGCTCTGCTCTCTCCTTTCTTGCATCCTTCCTTACCTTCCTTCCTTGTACCTGAATCATCCCTCACTTTCTATTCTTTCCTTCTTCCTGTGAGTATTTAATGACCAAAACATCAGACAGATGATGAGAGGCAACGAGCTCGATCGATCATTTGCATGTTCAGTACATAGACTGTATATAAACAGATGATGGATGAAAAACTGAGTTGTTAGCTTCTCAAAATCAAGTGACTGTTCGTTGTGTTCATGGGGATCAACTCCTCCAGTCATCTTTACTTTCTCTGCCTCCACCTTTAGTTCCTCCAGTAACAGATTACATTTTTACACCTCATCAACACTTAGTTTTATCTTGATATTGCACTTTGATATCTTTACATCTTTTACCTTGTAGTTGCACTAAAATCTTCTGTGAATCTTACAAATAAAAGTCATTCAGCAAAATCTGTCTCCGTCCAGTCTACACTCCATCTACTTGCACTTGTCCAAAGGGCCCATAATGCATTGCAAATTGACGTCACGATCCTGAGCTCTATGTTTTTCACACGTTAATGTGCAAATATGTGAATTCGGCAGCAAATTCAGACCAACGATATCGTCCTGATCCGACAAAAACGAGTGTTGATGGTTTCTGGTTTTATCCTGAAACACAACCAACGCAACACCTGGGACGTCTTTCTTTCCTGACGATGACAGACATGTGCTAATGAAATGAGAGTGTATCAGTGCATATTTTCCTACTTTGGATGCGTGAACTCGTCCACCAGCGACACCTTCTCCACCAGGTCTCCTCCAATGGAGCGAACCAGCTCGTAGAAGTCGTTCTCCGTGAAGCTCTCTCGCCCGGCCTCGCCCTCCCTGCTCTCCGGCAGCCAGAAGGAGATGTCGTTGTGGAGGGGGGGGGTATTTACTGAGGGGCTGAGAAAAAAAACACACAGACAGGACAATAATCAATATCAAAATAACATGTTTTCCCCTGTTTGAGCAGTAAAAATATGAACTTAGAAATCAAAAGATCTCTCCAAACTCCCCTGATAATTATTAGTCCATGAAATCACAGACTCAAAAGAAGAAATGCTTCTCATTAGTTTTACTTGATCAGTAAAATCAGGCTTTGTCCGACTCAACAATCCCTGCAGTGCCAATAAAGCCTGCCAATGCAAGTCCATATTCCTGTTTGGATCTGTCTCCTAATAAACACAGCTGGGGACGGATCCTGGCAGTGGTTTTACAGCCACTCACTTCTTCTTCTGATCACTCATTTCTAAAAAGCGCAGACAAAAGAACATTTACACATTAAATGGAGGGAACGACCTGCTTTATTTTATCTTTTAAGAGATCTTTGAGTGTAACTTTGCCTTCGGCATCTCCGACCTCATGTGTCTAGTTGTGTATCATCTGTATTCTGACAAGTGTTTTACGTGCATGTCTTTATCCATAACCGAGGTCATGTCCTCTGGATTTGTGGCTAAGAATTTTGGGGGTTTGTGTCTCTTGAAGAGAATTTAATCTTGTATAATTTACAGCCACACTTTATGAGATAATCCATCCTCAAAAGTCCTTAAATTTGACTTTGTGAGCAAAGTTTTATTAGAGCAATAAAAAAGAATGGTATTAACACAACTGACTGACATGGAAAATGTAAGGTGAGAAAAGACAAATTTATCTACTTTAGACCAAACACCCTTTATAAAAAATATACAGACTGATTTTAGTGTTGGGCGAAGATGATGTTGTATGAGATCTGGCTTGATCTGGCTGGCCTTTGACCTCCTGGATATAAAATATCATCATTTTATCCTGTTAGATATTTGTGTTGAATTACAAATTCAGTGTGTGCACCTTGAGCTAGTGAGGCCACAGTCACCTTGACTTTGACCTTGAATTACCAAATTTAATCAGTTCAACTCTGAGTTCATGAATCGCTTTGTACAACAAGAAATTATCTCATGGCATCTATAAGATATCACCAAGAATGGACGACACTGTGGAAAATAGCTGCAGCTGAGGCAGAAAATGTCACCACCCATCAAACTAAACAATACTTCCATGTAGAGAAGGAAAGTAATAGATTATTAAAACAGAGAAAGTAATGCCAGATATGAGCAAAGAAAGTGGAGGAAATAAATGGAAGAGCAGAGGGAAGAAAACACGAATGGCTATAAGGCAGAAAGAGATTGTTCAAAAGATAAAGAAGAAATGTGACAGAAAAGCAGAGAGGAAACAAATGCCAGCGAGTGAACAGGATGATGGGAGAAGAGGAGAAAGTGCAGCAGAGAGCAAAACATGAAGACAATAAAATACATTAAACTAAATTGGTAATGCAGAATAAATCTGATGTGTTGCAGCGACAGAAGGAGAGAGAGAGATTATCATCTGTGACTTGTTTATTATCCTGGAAATAACTTTTGTTAAAACACAGAGGAGAGAGAGAGAACAGAGGAGGAGGGAGGAGAAAACGTACTGCCCTGTTCGAACTTTCTCCGCTTTAATGCGATTTATTGAGATGCTTAATCCAGCTGCAAGCTTTTATTTATTTATTCTGGAATAGAGGAGGAGAGGAAAGGGAAACAGGACATGATGTAGTTCAGCAAATATACTGGACTTTATATTTTATTTTTCCACAGCTGTCTGCACTCAATACAAATATCTGCTAAATAAAAGGGAAATACTAGTACTTATCTTATGGTTTCTATTAGAATCTAACTGAAAACACTTGAATCGAAACAGCCGGTTTAGACAGGAAAGGTTGGGTGAAGTAGGTAGTAGTAGGATAAAAGAGATGGTACCACCGCCTTGGTAGGTAGATAATTGGCTGGCTTGGTACTGGTGAGGCAGGGAGGAAGCCCACCAGCCTGGTTGCTGGGACAGGCAGTTGCTTGGTTTGCGGTGAGGTGGCGGAAGTAGGTACCAGCGATGCAGGTAGGTTGGCTAGTCGACCGCAGTTGGTTGCGGTTAAGTGAACACACAACTGTTAGGTAGGATTCGTGCATGGGTGGGTAGGTAGTCAGGTGAGGACAAAGGTGGGTTAATGACAGATAAACAGGTGGATATAATTAATTATAGGTACAGAAGACATCTTTATTTTACATTTATTTATTAAACATAGTTTTAACCAACTGAAAAAGGAAGGAAGACAGAAGAATGTTTTAGGCTGGGAGCTGATGTAAAAGATACTTTTGTTCTAATATTTCTTTATTGGTTCAACTTAAAATAGAAAAGGTATGTCCACATACTTTTGGCCATGTGGTGTAAATAGTGTGTTTCTGAAGAGGCTGAGAGGCAATTCAACACTATTAGAGTTTAGTGACCTGGACAGGTCCCTGAAGTCCATGTGGAGTGTTTGTGTGTTTGTCTTTTGTTGTTTGTACACACAAACACACAGCTAGTTTCGATCTGGACCCTAGCGGTCTGATTCATTACCGCTACACATGAGGAGGCTGTATGGAGGGTTTACGTGGGAGAGGTGGAGAGTCTGGGCCCAAGAGAGGTGCACTGACCCTGGGCAGGAGATGAGCCGTGCTCCCCCGGTCCCTCTGGAGGAACCGAGTTCATCAATAAAACCAAGAGCAGCAGGGAAACAGGCCTCACATCCATCCATCCCTCCATCCTCCATCCATCCCTCATCCCTCATCCTCCATCCCTCCATCCTCACCTCACATCCCTCCATCCTCCATCCATCCCTCCATCCTCATCCATCCCTCCATCCTCACCTCATCCATCCATCCCTCCATCCATCCCTCCATCCATCCCTCCATCCCTCCATCCTCCATCCCTCCATCCCTCTCATCCTCCATCCCTCCATCCATCCCTCCATCCTCCTCCATCCCTCCATCCCTCCATCCTCCACATCCTCCATCCTCACCTCATCCTCCATCCTCCATCCATCCCTCCATCCTCACCTCATCCTCATCCTCAATCCATCCCTCCACCCGTCCTCCATCCTCCCCTCCACATCCTCCCATCCCTCGTCCGTCCATCGTCAGGTCATCAGGTCATCGTCCGTCATCGGTCATCATCAGATTAATCGTCATCAGATCCATCGTCATCGGTCAGATTATCGGTCATCGTTAAAATCAGGTCATCATGGTCATCAGGTCAAAGGTCAGATCCATCAGGTCATCATGGGTCATTAATTAAGATCGTCGGTCAGATTAATCAGATCAAGATCATCAGATCAATCATGGTCATCAGGTCAGGTCATCGGGTCGTTAATCGATCGTCAGATCGTCAGATCGTCAGATCGTCGGTCAGATCATCAGATTCATCAGTCATCAGGTCATCGTTCATCTGGGTCAGGTCATCAGGTCCGTCAGGTCAGATCATCAGGTCATCAGATCATCAGGTCAAGATTAATCGTCAGGGTCCATCGTCTGGTCATCGGGTCATCATTAATCAGGTCAGATTAAAATCAGTCGGTTCAAGGTCCAGGGTCATCCGGGTCATCTGGGTCCATCAGATCGGTTCGGTCGGGTCATCAGATCAGGTCGGGTCAGGTCATCGGGTCGTCAGATCATCAAGTCGTTGTCAAGGTCAGGTCCATCGGGTCAGGTCCCAGGTCCATCGTCCAGGTCAGTCAGTCATCAGGTCATCCGTCAGGTCATCAGGTCCCATCCATCCATCCTCACATCCCTCCATCCTCCCATCCATCCATCCCTCCATCCATCCCTCCATCCATCCATCTCATATCCATCCCTCCATCCATCCCTCATCATCCCTCCTCCCATCCATCCATCCTCCATCCATCCCTCCATCCTCCACATCCCTCCATCCCTCCATCCATCCACAACCATCTCCATCCTCACATCCCTGCA
>BRZM01002716.1:18302-29672 GCA_033238685.1 Lates japonicus | reverse complement strand
GGGGGGCTGCACTTGAGTTGGGGGAAGAAACACACAGATAATTAAATCCAAAATGGATACCATTTAAGGTCTGTAGGTAAGGTGGTGATCCCAGTGGAAACTTTTTCAGTGTGTTCATACCATTCCTCCATTATATATAAGAGATAAAACTGTAAATATTCCTCCCTAAAAGAACAGAGAGCAGCACATGATTATCTGGCTTTGATTGAATTCTCTGTGGACTATGGACGGTGCAGGGTCAAAGGGGAGGCCAACTAACCCTTCACCAATTCATGTTTGTGTGCACTGTCTAAGAATGGGTTAATACTTGCCAATAACACAAACAGAAAAAACAACAGAAAAAGTTCCAGTTAACAGCTGTAAGTCTTGATGTATTAATGAACTGCTCCGACCTACTCTTTATCCGTAAAATAAAGAAATTGCATTACCAATCATCCCTCGTGAGGGGAGAACTGACTTTGAAGATCCTCTTAAATGTGTGCAGGAGGGTGTGTAACTGTGTGCCTACTTGTCTGGTGGTTACCGAACTACATGTAAGAAGTTAGACAAGTCTTCAAGGAAACTAGTACACAGACATTCAAACCTAAACCGAAATCTGGGCATAAGTCTACTTTATTAACAGACTGTGCAGATTATTACTGTTTGATATGTTTTAATTGATTTATTGGTATTGATATATGTTCACAGAACTGCCTAGAAAGCCACAGCTTTTGATACGGAGAAGATGATCCTGCTCAAAAAAATTAAACTGAATTGAACTGAGATGTGATGGGATGAAATATGACTTTGTGTGGTGGAAGGAGTCTATTACTATTACTTAGAGGATACACACACACACACACACACATATATATATAATATATATACATACATATACATATATTACTCAAGTTTAATGCAGTTCAATCCAAAAACAGAAGTTTTCTATCTACATTCAATAAAAACAGGCAACAATCACTACATTGTAGTTTGAAGTATAAAGTAGCATGAGATGGAAATATTAAAGTACAAGTACCTCAGAGTACAAGTCTATGAGTCTTCTTCATAAAATAAAGAAAAGATATCTATCATACAGCTCAGTGATACTTTAACTATATTGTCCATTATTTCCCTTAACTAGAAACCACACCGAGTCCTTACCTGCTCATGTTGACTGTCCTTTAGGCTCCTTCGGATCTTTGGTTTGTTGGTCTTGACTGTGGATCTGATGATCTGCTGCTGGTGTCGATGATCAACGCTGACTCCACCAACTTGCTCGTCAAGCCCAGGAGTGTCTGGAAACGCCCAGTGTTGCCAAATCTAACAGGTATCCTGTTTGTCTGTCTGTATCTATGGGCGTGCTGGAGGAGAGGCTGTAATGGAAAGGGGGTAGTTACATTAAAGCCTGTTGTGTCGTGACAAGGTGTTGGGGCTCCAGGCGTCTGGAAACATTTGTATTTTATTGCCACGCTGTAGACCGTCTGCTTTGGGGGAGCAGACGTTTTACTTACAGATAATGCGCCCTGACAAAGATATTACCCTAATATTGATGTAAGGACTTCAGTTGTAGATCAACAACCGGCTACTTATTAATATTTATGTTTTTTTCTGTTTCAAATTTACTAAAGTGATTAAAAGTCTTGTAGGATAATTAGTTATCCCGCTCCACACCTGTATAATACCCAAAGGACTATGTAACAAGTGAAACATATTCCTGAGGGATTTTTCATATTTCTAAGGGACTTTTTTTCCTAAGCAAATAAATTAAGAAAGCTCCCAACAAGTAATGGTGGCTGCACAATATGTGAAAACAAATCTTACTAAAACATTTTTAGTCATGAGTCCTTTCAGTCAGACTTACAGTCTGTTTGAGAATCTGCTAAAGTCACGTGAGCTGTGGAATGGGCACATTTGGCTTGAGGCTAAGGTGTTGTCAGCTGCATAATAAATAAGATGCGTGAGGAGGGGAAAAAGACAACACACACACACACAAAAGAAAGAAATTATTCATTGCTCCCTCTAGTGGTGCGGACATGTCTTACATATGTGGTACAAGTGTACCATAATAGTTGTACTAATGATAAAATGTGGGAGTTGTCTGCTTATTTTCTCCTTACAAAATGAAAGCATTTATGTTGCAAACTGGCAGCAAGAGGAGCAGGGAAATAAAAACAACGCAGAAAGTTGAATCAAGCTTGAAACTTGTAAAATCGTACATAACTGCCATAACCAAGATTCTCCTGATTTTTAAATAGAAATGGTCCTGACAAGGATGATATTATTTAAGATTTATGCTGATACAAAATGGTTGCTCCACTCTCATCAGTATGTATTTTATGCAATCAGTTTGTTTACACAGAGTTTCTGATACTATTTCTCACTGTCTTTGATGAAAATGGAGACAATCTTACAGCTGAATACAGCGGTGAGGCTCATCTCAATTTATATGTCATTTATGAACAACAACAAATTTACAGAGACTGACTCAAAAAATAAAAGCTTCTGTTAACTGGAGTGAAGCAAGTCAATACAAAAGCCCCATATTTAATTCTATTTTCATGAAACGTCTAGTTTTTAATTGTTTTCTGGCACAGTATCAGAGAACTGTTGATAAAAATAAAGTCTTACCTGTGTATTACTGTTATTATTTAGCATATAATGGTTAGTACAAGAGAGGCTGGGTGGATAAAAATCAGGAAATCCCATGTTTCTAGCAGGCCACAAGGGGTCAGGCACTCACTGGACATAGAAGTATAGACTCTTCCAGTAACTCAATATGAGGTGTGTGGTGTAGATGTAAACTGCATATAACCTGTTCTATGCAGATACTGTGTCCACACCACTAAAGTACAAACATTAAGAATCTCAGATTTTGGCAGTCTTGTGGAAGGGCACATGTGGTGCCAGCACTGCTCTGATTTGTGAGTTTTTCCAAGTTCATGCTTGGCTTTCATATGCTTGTTATTCTGGCATTCATGAGACACAAAAGAGATAATGAGACTTAAGCCTCATTTGCTCTACACTTTACAAAATATTTGAGCAGTTTGTACTTTAACCTACTTTAACCCAAAAAATAAAGCTCTGAAAAAATTAACTTATTCACAGAAAGAACGAAAAGATGGATGCTGCAATGTGGCAGTGGAGCTCGTTGTGTGTTGTGTTTCTTTTTTTTTTTTTTAAAGAGTGTTAAGACTTAACTTGCTCTTGGAGCTGACACAATGCAATGAGAACAAAGGGTGTGGAAACCAGTTTAACTACAATATCACTTACCCATAATAAGAATTAATGAATTTTCACAATAATTTTACAGGCACTATAATCAAATTATGAAATGGATACAATATATTAACAGCATTTTGACTAAATTCGACACCTGGTGACAAATGGCAAATTTACAGCATGGATGATTTTCAAGCTGTATTTGCCTCCTGTGTGTTTTTATGTATCTCGTAATGAAGAGACAGGTCGAAACAATGTGTTCTCCTGTGTAAGCAGGAGCTGAGGACACTGGGGATAATCACTCTACTGTGGAAATCAAATATTGCCCAGAGAGTTCGCCCCAACACTGTTGCAGAGGTTTCCACTGATGTGTTGAACTTGTAGGCTGGTTTGCTTTCACCTTCTGTCCAGCTCATCCCAGACCAGATCCATTGGGTCAAAGTCTGGAGACTGTGCTGGTCTTCCACCAGTCAAAGCCACAAACTGGTTCTTTTCTTCTTATATGTAGTACTTGTTTGCATTAACTTTCAAATCTTCACAAGCTGCAGATTAATCAGTTTGTTAATCGATGAAAAAAGCCTGTTTTCCAAGACATTGACATGATTTTTCAGTTTTTGGTGACCCAACCTTTTTCTTTTTTTTTCTTGGGCAGTTTCCAGCTGAGCTTTGTGCCATTTAAAGTTATTTACTGGACTTGAACTGCTTAAACTCTAAGAAAAAAATGGACAAGTGTGGTGTTCTAAAACTAAAAAAAACAAATATCAAAGGTAGTACCTTCCTGATCAAACAATATACATATGCAGGGTTCCTAAATAATCCACTATTGTAATTATTTGCATGTCTAAACAGCAACTGTCCAAACAAAGGCTTAGAATCAACAATGAATGTGTCAAGAAGGATTAAAATGTCTATTTGGACATAGGTGTGTCTGTAGATGTGCGCATGTTAATCTGTGTACTGTATGTCCGTTCTGCTACCGTATGTACTGCTGTCACAGTAGTGTTAATTATTGTTTCAGGAAGGTTTCAAAAATTTGGGGATGTAACCACTCGCCTCCCTTGTTGGACCATAGAGAAAACAAGACTTGAACTGTTTTTAAGTTGCCCATGAACTCGTCTGATGGTGCCAGTCAGAGCTTTTAGTCCTATTATATCACTGAGAACAACGTGTCACAATGGCAGAAAGATGGATGACATTTTATCAAGTGGGGACATTATATCAAGTCAGGGGTGTTTGAGGGTTAAAGGTTTGGTATGGGATTTGATTGAATTTGGATTTAGAAACAGGATTAGATTAGGTTGAAATTAGAACTGAAGAAATTGAAAATGCAGTTTCTTCTAGAAGTAAATCCTCACTTAAACACATTTTAATCCCTAAAAATGTATTCTTTATGTATTGTTCATCATATACATGCTGCATAGTGCTTGGTTTGACTTTTACCACCTGCTGAGCGAGTTTTAAAAGCTCTTCAGTTAGGGCAAGAGTGAGGCATGTTGTGAGGTGAAGAGTTTTGGTTAGAGGTTTGTTAATTAATACAAAGGTTTTTGTATGTGTTCTTCCAGCACTGTCTTCCCAGTGCTTCCCTTGGCCTCGGCTGTAGCGAACAGAATGAGCAGCAAGAAGCTGTTGCCCCCTCCCTCTGCAGTGCTAGCCTGTAATTCTCCATGGCTCAGACATCTGTAAGCATTTCTCTCTGACCACAGGAGGAAAATAGAAAGTTGGAAGCTCGAGGCTGTGATTTGGGTGCGTATAAATAAAGTTGCGAGTGAAGGAGAGGCTGCTAATATGATGGAAGTACAGAGGTTGGGGGGTCAGGAGGAGCGGGACACCCAAGTCATCAAAGACAAAGGACAAGGAACAGGACGACAAATTAAGCCTCTAAGGGATATACAGTATGATGTTCACATTTATTTTCTTGATTGCTCAAGAGCATCTCAATGGGTGTATTTCAAATATCACATACAAGGCATGTACCAGCTTGATTCGTTCTCTGCTGCCACATCCCTCTTGATTTGCATGTTGACTTTATCTCAACACACTGTATGAGATGTCAGTAATGAAAGGTACAAATTATGCTTGCTGTTCAAATCATTACATATACATAATGTTTATGCTCTGTACATGATGTCAAAAACACTTAAGTCCTTGAGGACACCACAGTATTTGCACACCTCTCAAAAATATTGGCAGGGAAGAACATCTTGGGATGATAATATATCAGTAAATGTTGAATCTACATCTACTTGTTCAACTCCTTGGTTTAAAAGTAAACAAAGGCAATTCTGTCAAATGCAGAAGAAACCTTGTCCTGTCTGATGTATGCCATATTTAGTGTCTTTGGAAACTTGAACTTTGGGGTTTTAACCGTATTCTAATAAATTATTCAGTGGTTTTGCAGCATAACGTACATCTGTGATGATGACCCCAAAGGCGGGACTAAGTAGTTTGGCATCTGTTCAGTGGAAACTTCCACACATTGGCTCAGGCCATGAAGTTTTTCCTGGGACACTAAACAGCCAGCCAAGAGCTAGCAAAAAATGACAAGCGTTCCCCAAAATGCCACTCAATTTGTGATAATTCCTCAGACTGAGAGCAAATGAGCCATCTTGTCCAACTGCAGGCTTCCACTTTGCTGCTGACTCCTCTGTAGTGGTCTGCCTGGGCGGTCCTGCCTTACAACTGGAGGGCACATTTATACAGTTTCCTAAAATGGGATGTTCTGTTTATAGTTGGTACAGCAGCAGGCTCACAGCTGGGATGAAAACAACTGTGCCTTGCCTGTTCCCTCAGACCCGCCCCAGAATCAAACCTACGAAGCCCAAAATGATCACTTTGAAAGTTGGGTGTAGGTGCTGCAACAGAACCGCAAGGGCCATTTGAACATTCATCTCTTCATTCCTGTGTTCATTAGCTGAAAGGGGATCTGAAAAAAAACTTGAGGACTTTTGAGAGAGTAAGTAAAAGCATTATGTAAAGGAGAATACTAAGGCCAGTTTCTTTTTTTAATGCAATACTGAGGTAACAGTATCTGGTTTATTTAGCTCACTCACAAGAGACTGGCAATATGATGTAAAATCAAAATACATAAAACAACAAAATACTATTAAAAATACATGAATAATGACAAAAAATAGATGTATGTTGTAACAGTTATACAATTTTAAAAACTGATGACAAAAGACAAAAAAATAAAGGACTATCAGTGGGAGGTGAATGTTGATTGTCCCTTGTAAAGTGGCTTCTCATCATCACGGTATTCAGACTTTGGCTCCACAGTCTTCTGTTCTCTCTGCTCTTTCTCCTCTATCTATGCTGACTAACAGTAATTTCAGCTGTCACCCAAATTTCCACTCAACGTATTCCAATAAATAACAACAAATACAGCCCAGGTAGCTGCTCAGTCTCTCAGCCGTCTCAGCTCTTAGTCTTTCTCATTTCCACTTATTGCATAGCCTGTTTAACTTCACATCTGGTGGACCATTTCTGGGAGACTGGCAGGTGTAAAGCTAAGCCTCCAATGCTGACATTACAGTTAGGATGCTGATACTAATGTTCTTGACCGTACCCAGACCAAACCAGATCATTCTTTATATATAGCTTTCTCAGATAGTACTGGCCTAATATTTGACACCAGCATTATCGGTGCATCCTAGGAAGGAATATTCCTGTAATACACAACCCAAGTTTGCTTTCCTTTTTCACCAATTAAGTTATTTTAATGCTGTGCAGATTTTAGAAAGCCTAGAACGACCCCAGACTACCAATACAGAAAGGAGCATCGCTATCATGGCTTAGCCTGGCTAAAATTCTTAGGAGCTATTGTCAGCCCTCATATGCTAGGAAATCTAATTGTTTCCTGACAGTTAGTGTGAATGGGTTGACTTTGAGACTGATCTTTTATTTGTTTTTTTCCTCCACTGCTATCTACCAGCTGAACAGTTTCATGAAGTTTTGGAAGCCGTCCTCTCCGAGAAAGTCGAAGGAGCCCTGGGATGAGCCCAGGTGGACGAGCAGGAGGACGAGGAGGACGATGGCCAGAAGTGGAATCAGAAGGTTCCAGCCGGCTGCCAGGATGTTGTACCACTTGGCCTTGTCTGAGCACTCCTGGAGCCAGCTGCAGGTTACCCTGAGGTTTTCTGGTCCTGGCCTGCACATACACACACACACACACACACACACAGGCCAACACACTGAGTTAGTTTTAGCTGATACAGAATATAGTTAAAGACATGAAAACTTTGTCTCTACTGCATGGCCCTGCTAGACATTTCCAAAGACAAAATGCATAAAGACAAAATGCCTGGCATGTGTTACACCGATGTTAACACTAACAAAGCCTATAGTATAGCAAGGGCAAACAAGGAATATTGTAATATTCCAGTAATTGCCTTTGTTTTACAACCAGGTCGTGCAGCTTGTCCCATAATTCCAGTTTTTCACCTTTGGATTTGAGGCTGTACACGGTTGGGTGATGTGAAATCCTTCCAGGCTGCCTCTGGTGTATCCGTGTATTTTCTGGAACAGACCAGGCTGAATCTCTCCCAGCACTCTCCTAATAATTTCCCATGAGTACTTGCCCATTAGGAGGGGATGCCAATTAAGCATTTTAACTCCCAGACAAGCAGCCAGTCCTGTCTTTAATTTGAGCACTGACCAATACAGGGCCTGTGATTCAGAGCTACTCCCAATGCAGACAGAAATAAAGACTTAAATAGCAGGTATACACCTTTTTGGTGAGTTTTCAGAAACCTTTTATTCAGTAGTTTTACAGTTTGTCTGGGAGTTAAAATGGCGTAATTGGCATCCTCCTATTGGGCAAGTACTCATGGGAAATTAGAGAGTGCTGGGAGAGATTCTGGCCTGGTCTGTTCCAAAAATGGATACACTCCAGGGCAGCTCAAGGATTTCCATCCTCCAACCGTGTACAGCCTCAAATCTGTGCTGTGTGTGGAAAAACTGGGAATTATGGGACAAGCTGCAATGACCTGGCTGTAAACAAAAGGCATTGAACATTACAATATTCCTTTGTTTGCCCTTGCTATACTAGGCTTTGTTAGTGTTAACACGGGTGTAAACACATGCTGGAAGCATTTTGTTCTTTAATATTGCATTTTGTCTTTTGGAAATGTCTAGCAGGGCCATGCAATCAGAAGCAAAGTTTTCATGTCTTTAACTATATTCTGTGTCAGCTAAAACTAACTCCAGTGTGTTTGGCCTGTGTGTGTGTGTGTGTGTGTGTGTGTGTGTATTAGGCCAGGGACCAGAAACTCCAGAGAGACAACCTGCAGCCTGGCCCAGGAGTGCTGGACAAGGCCAAGTGGTACAACATCCTGGCAGCCGGCTGGAACCTTCTGATTCCACTTCTGGCCATCGTCCTCCTCGTCCTCCTGCTCGTCCACCTGGGCTGATCCCAGGGCTCCTTCGACTTTCTCGGAGAGGACGGCTTCCAAAACTTCATAGAGCTGTTCGGCTGGTGAAGTAGCGTTGGAGGAAAAAAACAAATAAAGATCGGTCAAAGTCAACCCATTCACTAACTGTCGGGAAGCTAATCGTTGGCATATGAGGGTGACATAATAGCTCCTAAAATTTTGGCCAAGGCTAAGCCAAGTGATAAAGGGATAAGTGCTCCTTTTCTGTATTGTAGTCTGGGCCTGTTCTAGGCTTTCTAAAATCTGCACAGCATTAAAATAATCCTAATTGGTGAAAAGGAAAAGCAAACTTTGGGTTGTGTATTACAGGAATATCCTCCTAGGGATGCACCGATACTAATGCTGGTGTCAAATATTAGGCCAGTACTATCTGAGAGTTACATATAAAGAATGATCTGGTTTGGTCTGGCATTATCAAGAACATTAGTATCAGTGCATCTAACAATGTATCAGCATTGGAGGCCTTGCCAGTCTCCCAGAAATGGTCACTGAGATGTGAGATAGAAATAAGGCAATAAGTGGAAATGAGAAAGACTAAGAGCTGAGACAGGCTGAGGAGACAACAAGCAGCTACTCCTGGGTCATATTTGTTGTTATTATTGTATTTATGTTGAGTGAAATTTGGTGACAGCTGAGTACCGCTAGTCAGCATAGATAGAGGAGAAAGAGCAGAGGAACAGACTGTGGAGCCAAAGTCTGAATACCGTGATGATGAGAAGCCACTACAAGGCAATCAACATTCACCTCCACTGATAGTCCTTTATTTTTGTCTTTGTCATCAGTTTTAAATTGTATAACTGTTAACATACATCTATTTTTGTCATTATTCATGTATTTAATGTTTTGTTTTATATATTTTGATTTTTACATCATATTGCCAGTCTCTTGTGAGTGAGCTAAATAAGCCAGATACTGTTACCTCAGTATTACTAAAAGAAACTGGCCTTAGTATTCTCCTTTACATAATGCTTTGCTTACTCTCTTAAAGTCCTCAGTTTTTTTTTTCAGATCCCTTTCAGCTAATGAACACAGGAATGAAGAGATGAATGTTCAAATGGCCCTGCGGTTCTGTTACGCTTCACCCAACTTTCAAGTGATCATTTTGGGCTTCGTAGGTTTGATTCTGGGGCAGGTCTGAGGAACAGGCAAGGCACAGTTGTTTTCATCAGCTGTGAGCCTGCTGCTGTACCAGGCTATAAACAGAACATATTTTGGGAAACTGTATAAATGTAGCACTCAGTTGTAAGGCAGGACCATGAGCGAACCACTACAGAGTCAACAAGTGAAGCCTGCAGTTGGACAAGATAATATTTGCTCTCAGTGGGAATTATCACGGAATTGGTGGCATTTTGAGACGCTTGTCATTTTGCTGGCTCTTGGCTGGCTGTTTGGTGTCCCAGGAAGAGCTGTGGCCTGGGCCGGTAATGGAGATTTCCTGAACAGATGTAAACTATGATCCCGCCAATGCAGACACGTTGCTGCAAAACCGCTGAGCAAACTGACCAGAGCTGCGATTAAAACAAGTTCAATTTCAAGACACTAAACAGCCATCGGAGCAGAACAGGTTCTTCTGCATTGAAATTTTGTTGCACAAACCAGGAGTTGAACAATGAATGTGAATCGGCATTTACTGATATCATCTGAATGTTAACCCTGTATTTGAGAGGTGTTGTGGTATCTCGAGACAATATTTTGACATCATGTACAAACACTCGGCAATAATGTTAGCAATGTGATGATTTGAGACGACAGCGTAATTTAATTTCGTGCTGACGTCATGGAGTTGATGGGAGATCGGCGTGCTGAATCCGGAGGGGATGCGGCGGAGAGCAGTTGAGCTGTTACGTGCTGGCTGACGTGGTGCGCCGTTGGTGGCGGTGAGAGATGGTGTGATCATGCTGTGTCATGGAGACGGTGGTCAGGTCCTGTTCGACCCGATCGCGATTGGTGTCCTCCTCTGACCCCAGTGGCGTCGCGTGTGACCTGTCGCTCGCTCGCGACTGTTATGCGCGCCCAGATCTGTCGACTCGGCTGTTCTCTGGTCGGAGGTGGCGGATCGGGGCCATGGTGGGCTGGCACTGCGGGGCAACATTGCTGTCGTTCAAGCTGACTCCGGACGGGGCACTGGGTTGAATGTGGGTGCAAACCTTTGTGAACAGGCCTCTGACAGGCTCTTCTTCACGACATCCTCACTCTTCTTCCCTAACTGAGCACAAACTCGCTCGGTAATCAGGCAGCGCCTGCATGTGGACGCAAGAATGCATTTTGGGGATTGAAATGTTTAAGTGAGTTGCTTCTGGGAAACTGCGTTTTGTTCTTCGGTTCTATTCAACTGATCCTGTTCCTGGAAATCAGGTCAATCGAATCCCCTGCCAGCCCTCAGGCGACGGTATGTGCGCGATGAAATGTCGTCCGTCTGCCGTTGTGGGCACGTTGGGTCTCCGGTGATAGGACTGAAAATACAGGCTGGCGCCATCGGGCGGTCGGCAAGGCGGTTCGAAGTGTTTTCTCTATGGTCAGGAGGCGGTGATTACATCTGTTCGACGCTCACCAGTTGACGTTGGCACTGCTGTGGGCAACGGTACATACGACCAACGAGGCTGAACGCCTGACCGCAGACCAGCGTGCGCGCATCTGGTTCAAATGAACATTTCAGCCTTCTTGTTTACATTCGTGTTCTAAACGCTGTTGGACGGATGCTGTTTGGCTGTGCAAACAATGCGGTAACAGCCATCTCAACTGA
>BRZM01002714.1:29125-72174 GCA_033238685.1 Lates japonicus | reverse complement strand
AGAAAGTGTGGAGAGGGACATATGAAATACCTCCCTGCTACCACAACCAGGAAGTGGAAGAAAATGGATGGATGTTCTGCTGGGAAACCTTGGGGTCTGGCATTCATGTTACTTGACACAGGGGTCTCCCGCAGCAGGACAATGCTCCCACCACACCATGCAAACTACTCAGAAACAGTTCGAGGAACACAACAAAGAGCCTTGACCTGGCCTCCAGACTCCCCAGATCCCAACCAAGTCAAGCATCTGTAGGATATGCTGAAACAAGCCACATCCATGAAGACCCAAGCCCACAGGACCCCCAAAAAGGATCCACTGCCAATGTCCCAGTGCCAGACACCACAGGACACCCACAGACGTCCTGTGTCCATGCCCTGATGACATTGGGAGAGAGGCGGGTTACACCCTGGACAGATCACTAGTCCATTGCAGGGCCAACACATATAGACAAATAACCATTTACACTCACATTCACACCTATGGGCAATTTAGAGTCACCAATTAACCTAACTTTCATGTCTTTGGACTGTGGGAGGAAGCCAGAGTACCTGGAGAGAACCCCAGACACAGGAACATGCAAACTCCAAACAGAAAAGCCCCAGGCAACTATAGACAACTATAGATCAGGTTATGCCCATACTGGCCTTCTATGCAGACACCAGCTGTGACTGCTGTCAACTCTGTGGCAAGTTTTGTTGTCTGATTTAAATATGTTAATGTATATGTTAACATCCCAGAATTATACTGCCGCTACAACCAATAATATATTTAAGTTCTCATTTGTTTGCCATAGAGGCAAGCCTACTATAGTCTCAGATTTATATTCTTGGCTGATGGGAGGGAGCCATTCTGGTCATCCTCTGACCTCAACAAGGCATTTCCAAAACTGGATATTTTTAGTTTTAGTTTTTTGTTATTATTATTAACATTTTTTGTCTGTGTGTGTTTTTGTTTTGGGCACCATTCTGAGTAAACTCTAGAGACTGTGGAAAGGAAGGATCAACAGTTTCAGAAATACTCAAACCAGTATGTCTGGCACCAACAATCATGCCACGGTCACAATTTTTTTCCCATTCTGAAGTGATGTTTAATGTGAACATTAACTCAAGTCCCTGACTTGCATCAGCAGGATTCTATGCACTGCACTGCTCTCACACGATTGATTGATTGGATAATTGCATGAATAAGCAGGTGTACCAGTGTTGTGTTGTGTTCTGTTTCTCTCTCTTTTTTTTTTCTTTTTTAGGCTTCCTCCCACAGTCCAAAGACATGCAGACTAATTAGTGACTCTAAATTGTCTGTTGGTGTGAATGTGAGTTTGAATGGTTTGTTTCTATAGGTTGGCTCTGCAATAGACTGGTGACATGACAGGGTTAACCCCGTCTTTCGCCAGTGTCAGCTGGGATTGGCTTCAGCCCCCCGTGACTCACACAACAAAGCAAAACTGTATACATATGTAGTTTTGCACTTTTGTGTGGGATCACAATGTGTGTTACTATCCCTCTGCACCTGAGATTAAATGTTCAAAAGCAAGGCAAAAAACAATATGGTTTATGACCCATTTTGAGTGTTGACAGAATGTTTTTCACAGTCAGCCTTTAGTTTAGACAGCAGTGGCTCTGTGGCAGACAGCATCCCAAGTATTAATATGTATACAGAATGTCTGTCAAGAGGGACTTTAAATCAAGTCCCTGCCTTGAGGAAGTGAGTTTCACTTTAAAACCTATTCTAGAACAATTGACAGTAACATTAACTGAGTGTCATTTTCAGTCTCTTTCGTTAAGCCTTCAGTAGCAATCAGTAGTTAGTATACAGAAGGGTGTCATGTCTGTAGAGGGATCACTTTGGTACTGTAAGCCAATTACTTCAAATCAGAAAGGGTCTAGTTTTGGAAAAATGTCTGGAGATGCTGATTGTTAGCCTGCCAGATCAAAACACAGTGCTGGCTAGTGAAAATAAGGATATAACATTAAAATAAGCATTTCACAACAACCTATTCTGTGGCCTGTGTACTTCTGGGAAGTCTCCAAGCAAGCTTTCTTTTTAAATTTATTGGCCAAATGCACTTCTAAAATCACAGCGTGAAAGTGTGGGGTGTTGTTTGGCTGTTATAAGTGGCAAAGTAGTCTGCAGTTGTGAGAGTGCAGGGTGCGGATGTAGGTGTGTGTGTGCGTGTGTGTGTATGTGTGGTTTGCAGGGGACCTGGAGGGCTCACTCAAACTTTCTGTTTCACCCTACCACCCACACAAGGCGCAAAAGGCTGTGAGAAAGAAGTGCCAGGCATTCAGAAAAACTATGGGCAAGAGTTAGTGAAAAGGGAGAGGGTCTGAGTGCAGCAAGTCTGCGAGTGAGCCAGAGATGGAGAGAAAAAAAAATAGCTGAGGAGGAACAGCGGGGCACAGGGGGCTAAAGGAAAGATTAGTGCACCAAGGAGCTCCCAATTTGCTCTTAGCGGTGTCTTATCCGGAGCATTTTGTAGGTAAAAGCCATCACAAAGCTACAGACAGGTGCAGACTGTTCTGAGGGAATGGCTTCTGCTCTCCTGTCCTACATCATTAATCACAAAACCAATGCAAGTAATTCCCCCTTGAAACAAAACCATTAATAACACATAGTAGGTGGACATTTGCACTCAGGTGTTTCCCTTTTTAGTGCAGTATAGGGGAGGGGTTGTCTTATCTTTTGACTGTGGGTTAGAAAGAATAATGTTTCCTAATTAATTGCTAAACAGCAACATAATGAAACAAGGATAGAACTACATTTAAACAAGCAGTTGGTTTCAACATGAATGTAAAGAAAAGTGTTTGGGGGACATGACTCCTTCAATATTTGCTTTCAGAGTAGTGACCTGCCAATATTTTAATCCTCCACTGAGAAATCTCCTGCCATTGATACACAACCAAAATCACAGGAGATTTTCCTCTCCTGCTCACTGAACTGTACCCAGGTAGAGATAACAAGTAATTTGGACATGAAGATTCTTTGTGAAACTGAACCTGCTGTGGTGCTGTCAGTGTGTTAGTTAATCAATTTTTGTTGCTCCGCATACTCTTAGGATTCTCCACTGCTTTAGAATTAAAAGGATATCCTGCCTTTTGTACCCTGCTGTCCCCTCCATAGCAACTTGTGGTTTGTCTTTCTCTGGCGAGGAATGTGCAAATTAAAGTGGATATTTCCACCAAGAAGTCTAAAATTATTCAAAGTTTTTTGTTTGTTTGTTTCTGTTTGTGTTTGTTTTTCCCAGTTTTCTTTAATCCTACAAAAGATCAGTTAATGTCATCTCTTTATGACACCAGGCTGTACTTGAGCTAAAACAAGAAATATTGTCATGCAAACCTACTGATGAGAGAATAGAAGCTCATTTTGTGAGGAACTAAACAGATTGCCATTACACTCTTATCATCTAATATCACTGACATTCAGCTTTTAACCTTGAGCATGAAGTTCTCTGCAGTAATTTACTTTTTAAGTCATTCATCAGTCTTTGAAGGCACAGACAATTTCTTCAGAGGAGACAATAGATTATTGGATAGAAGTGATAAAAGAAACTCTTGACACGATGTCCTCACAGATGACATACCATGAGCAGCACTTTAGCAGAGCAGCAGCAGCTCCAGTACTCTGTCTGTGTTTACACAGGAGGCATTTGGGTACAGTATTGAGTGCTAGACAACAACAATGGTGGCCATGTGCATAAAGAAACTTATAATAGACTTGAAGTATAAATATACAGTTGGGGTTATGTTTATGAGTGTACAAATTAAATGTGAGCCATTGTGTGACCTTTGCAGACAATGGGATTGATTAAAGTAGGAGCGTGTCTGTTCTGTCACATGTGAGATGGATGAATAAACATGGATGAAAGGCCTCCAGTGCAGACACATCATAAGCTTTCTTTTTAAAAACAAAATCAAAAAACAAAAGTTTTAGAGTGGAACTGGAATTAAAATTCAGTTCTGCTATTTAAAAAAAGTCATACTGTAAATTACCAAAGAGGAAACAAAAAAAGACAGTTGAGTGCTATTTACTGTTCTCCAGGAGATGCAAAATTGTTGTCCCCAAATTGTTGTTTGAGCACACACTATGTTACTTTCTGTCATGATACAAATCATGGAGACTGTTCTGTTAGAAATTAATCTGCAGTTTGTCTGTGCAAGCAGCTTATTGTGACCCTTAACAGCCACAGTAATTATGACAGGAGTAAAGGAGGAAATTGGGTGGCTGAGCATAAGGAGCAACAAAGTCAGTTTTGGGAGGAAGTCGGGCTGGGTGGATGGGTAAACAAAACACAGGACTTTCACACAGGAGACTGCTGTTTATTTCCTATGTGAAACCTATATTATACAACAAGTAGTTCCAACCAAGCAATCTGATTGGTCAACAAGACATTTAGAACGTGCTCAAATCAGCATGACAGCACGCCTTACTCATCACTAAAAATATTATTCCGCCATATACATTTTACTTTGTTGGTCATAGTTGTATAATTGCAAGATTACACTTGAGGGTGTCCTGTAACGTCATTTGAGCAAAGCGCCTCGGCTTTCTCCATCAGCTGTGCCGGTGACACGGCGCTATAACTTAAAATTCATGTAAAAGTTTGGGGTTGCAGAAGCTACATCTGTGTGAGTAAATAAATGCAGCGTCTTTGTTATAACGTGGTTGATAAAAGTAAGCATTTATTTGTGCAGTAGGCTGTTGATTTAGTTCAGTAAAGTCAGAGACCTCGATAAAGCATTAACGTCAGCTCAGAGTTCACTCATCTGGGACTAGAGAATCATTTCTGTTGCTAGGTCGTTACTAACGGTCTGATTATTTGCTGTAGTGGTAAACTCGGTTCCATTACGCATAGGAGACCACTAACATCATTCCCAGTGCTAGTCAGACCCAGCATGTATTTCCATGCGACAGGACCAGCTGCTAAGCAAAACCTTTTTAATTTTGAGAACAGGGTATCCTCTAACGCGTTGATTATCGTTTTGCTGTTGGTAATAGTTATATAGCGCATGGCCTACTCAGGTGTGCATTGTATGTTTGAGCGCCCGGTCCTGGCCTGCCATTATCAAATGGCGTTCACTTACCCTGTAGATATCTTCTTAAGTATTCTGTTTCTTTTACCGCGACGGTTCCGCAACTCTTACCGGTTTGTGCTAGCCATGACAACAATAGTATTTATGATCTTTTCTCGCTTAATGACGCAGATGGGGCAAGCTTCGTCTCGGTATCAATGAATTTGTGTCCTGGAGATAATTTGCATCAAATATATTTCTTGATAACATAAATCCTGGTGGGATTATTCCTGTGGCCTGTTTCATGCAAATCAATAGTGTATAAACATCATTTCTATGGTTATTAAATTAATTCAATGTCACAATGAAACTTTGTAGATATATGGCATCAAGTGTGGAACACCCGCACTAAGCAATAAATCCATTATGTAATTAATATAGTGGTAATCTTAAATTAATATCACCTGTATCCAGATGGGAAAAGTGTAATTTACATGGTAACAAAGTCCTAATTTAGCATTTGCCATTGACAATTCAGCATCAGTTAATACAATTCAATTAACTTTTAAACAGCATGGATGTATTGACATTCTTTTTATTTCTGCTTTGACGTTGTAGTACCGCAGTGAGCCTGAACCTTTCGTCCTCATTTTCATCGCATGTGGGAAGTGCATCAGCCACCTGGCAGCATGGCGTGATCTCTCACCGTCCGGCGCCAGCACGAGCTTTGCTTCTCTCGGCAGATGGTGGAAGTTTTGGTGCATGGATCTACAGATAAAAGTCATGTACTCATTATACAATTCCTATGTTTTATCAAGTGCTTTCCATTCAGATTACATAAAGTTATCATTTTCTGAGCATTCTGAGCATATGACAAAAGCCAGTGTGCCGCACTAACTTCCTGTAGCCAGGAGGCACGGGCAAAATTGTAGGTATAGTGCAGAAAAAGCATCCTTCAGCCAGATTCAGGTGGTATATCAAAAGCCCCAACTCTAGGAACCGATGGGGAGACAAATTATCAATAAACCACTGCCTCGTTGGAATCCTTGGCTGTAGATTGAGTCCTCACGCCCTTGCTGACCCACATTCTGCAAGCAAAAGAAAAAAAAATGCTTCATGAAAGTGCCCCATTCTTGTGGCTCAGTTTCATCTCTTAGGAATCGGGACGATGCGTTGAGCTCTTGATGATAAAGTTATTTTGCTTTCTCAGCGAGCATATAGATTATATATTGAAAATGGTGCTTTATTTCTGATATTTTAAATTATGCTTCCAGATAACGGCTCATTATGAAAAAAATGACTTCACTTTAGTATGCAGGACATGTGTGTCAATAGTGGAACACAGAAACCTGAAAGTTGTGGGGAGGTGGACACCAGAGTGCTCCACTCATCTGCCTTACTGCAAAGCAATGTAGGTAAAGCTTTTCTTTTCTTTTCTTTTCTTTTTTTTTGAGTGCTTGACGCCTGTATTATTGAACGCCTAGAACAACATTTGCATTATTTCTTGCAGCTCAACAACCAATGTTGCAGTTTTATTTAAATATGAAATCCGCCACATGTCTGACAAATAACAAGATGGATTGGTTTAAGTATTCATCACTCCCTGGTGCTAATAGTTTCACCATAAATCAATAATCTGACTGACGCAGAATGACTAGTAGGTATTATCGCTATTGCCTCCTTGCATAGTACAGCCATGGCATCTTTTTACCTGCGGTAGAGGCGCAACTTCAATAGAACAACCTTGCAGCTAAGTGCCAGTATCTCCACATATCTCATTTCCTCTCATTTCCTTCAGACATATCACACCCGCTTCGGGTCTGCAACATAATATCTTTATACTCTTCCATAACGACTTGACCCGCCGCCCGCTTCGTTGGGTTGAACAAATTAGAAGTCCTCCCACTTTTTGTTGGCATGAAAACATGCTCACATAAATTATGAGAAAAGCAATTTAGACTGATCTTCATCCTCTATTATACCTTTGTGTGCAGGGTTTGTTTTATTCTCGATATCAGCTGTATTTGTTTGTCTAACATATCGCTGTGAAACGGAAATTGCTAGCAGCCTGATCTGCCAGTGCCTCCATTCTCCACACATCCTCATGTGAAGATCAATTTTTCCTTTCTTCACGCCTTATTTGTGATGCCTCAGGACTTCCTCCCTGGATGTGCTGTTTTATTCCACTTGGGCGCCATCTCATAAGCTAATTTGGTATGACATTGTTCCCCACCGTTTGCCTATTTTCAGTACGGCGTGCTACTGAGAATGATCAGTCAATGGGTGTTTCCTGTCGGGCTTTCAGGTGGCCGACAGGTGGGTCGCTGCTGGGCTGGTGCCAGGTCTGGTGCGCTATCAGGCTGGGAAAATGATCATCAGCATCCTTTATTTTTATTCATTTCTTTGCTTCAGATTTAACAAACTAGGTGTTCTGTATTAGTTACATTCTGGGTCAAGTTACCTTTCTATGGACACCACCACAGCTGCACACTACCATGTTGTCGAAGTTCAAGAGAAAAGAATTCTGCAGGGTTAATCAACTCAGCCAGTCTCATCGATTCCCAAACTTCTCTTTACTGTAAACACTGGGGAACCGCCGTCAGCTTTGACTTGGAGAGGATTATCAAGAATTTACATTAAATCTGTTAAAAACACTCTACATCCGGACCAGTTAAAAGTTCCCTCAGGTGGCCACAAAAGTCTACCTTCAGCCTTGCCTCTAACAGCAAATAGCATCTGTAGTCTATCACGCAGATGGAAAACATGTGTCTGCCGTTATCCTTTCTCCTTTCATTGCTACTTTCCTTCAGACTATATTTTCCATCCGTGCCCATGGGCCCACTTTCTGCGTTTAAAGATTCTCAGAAGATATATATATGAATGGGTGATAGATAGATACAGAAAGAGAGAGAAGTCTTTACCTTCGCTGTAATTCCTGATATTAAATGCCTGCTTTATATCCAATTTTATATTTGTAGTGCCCAAATTCTGTCTGTCTTAACATCAGATTTTATCACTACTGGGCTACTGAAGCCACCTATGACAGACAGATCCTGCGTGTGCTGTTTCTAACCCAGGGGATGACAAGATCTATAGAAATGAAGTACCATGCTAAGTGGCTATCCACACAGTTTGCAAAGAGACAGATGTGGTCCTTATCCTGATAGGTGGACATGGTTATCAGGGCTCAACAAAATTCATTGACTGAGGTATTCCTCCACAGAGACCTTTTAGGTGGAATCCACTGCCTCATCACTGGGACTTTCCTCCCAGTGATTTCTTCAGTTCGGCTGTTTAACTTCTTTGTGGACATCCTGGGTAACAGTCCCTGAGTAAATATAACTAGAGGTGGCAACAGGTGGAACCCTAGGTTGCCCCTGTCATCATGTCAGCTGTGTGACATCAGTGCTACCAGGGGTTCATCAGGTAGAGTGGGGCCCCATAGTGGTGCTGTGTCTGAGTGTCATAAAATGCGGCTTGCATCGATAAATAGAAATCTAAAACATGGATGCTTGCTTGTCCAGCCCTTCACATGCTCGAACATTTCATTCAGCACATTCATTAAGCCCACCTCACGGAGAATGCAGAATTCTCTTCCTTGCCTCCTCCTCCTCTTGGTTTGGAGCCAAAAACACTAATGAATATTCAATAGACTTGGGCTCTTTGGTCCCACTAGAAAACATAGCACAAAAATGGCATGATCTCTCTGCGAGGGCACCTGAGCCTTCTTTAGCTAAAAACCACTGCCCCTGGATCATTGCTGGGCCGCACCCAGCTGCATTTTTTGCATAGTAGTTTTGCACACATGTTATAAAGCCATTTGGCCACAGTGAAGCCACGATGCAAAAAGCATTGGATTCTACATCGCCAAACACTCTTCCATAACAACCGTAACACTGTCTCACACCTGGCGCCGAGTACCACAGGGGTGCATCAGGGGTAACACATGAGCCCTCACTGGTGGATCAGTATTAATTATCATCCGTTGAGTGCCTTGCCTCTGGGCTGATGCAACACAGGCTTAAATTTTGCTCACGCATCACTAAATTTCTTCAGATTGTACCTAACAGTTATTGGGGAGCGAATAGTTTTTGTGCTTGGCGGCGGTCAGGCACATGCGACACTAACACACACTAACACTACTATCCATATATACAAAGCAACAAATAGGTCAACTCAGAAGTGTCTCTTGCCCAAAAACATGAAGCACCTCATGGCAGGGTATTGCACCGATTTCTCCTGGATTCTGTCACATTCACTCTGGATACCATACATGTTCACTCGTAAATATAAATTTGTCTCTGCATGTTACAGTATTGTAATTGTGCTTTTGAAATCTGACTTTCACATTTTGCAATACAATTACTTCCAACACTAGGGCCTTCAAACAAATGGGAGACACTTTCATAGTGTGGGTCAAAGCGAGTACACAGCTGCTGTCTGAAGTCCCAAACTCAAACTGGGCAATGAGCAAAATTAAGCAAAATGTTAAAATAAAAATAATAATAATTCAATTTGCATTTTTACTACCGAATCTCATTTTCACCTAAACCAGTTTGATTAGAGATGTGAAACTGCTTGAATTTCTAGACATCAACAAATTTAGGTTTAGAGACAACTTGGTCTATATCAGACTTTCAAATACTGTATCTACAACACTTGATAAGGTAAAAATAATTAGACCAATTAAATAGTGTTGATTCACCATATTTTCTCTTTCTCACGGGTTACTCAGTGGTTACAGGGCTGTTTGGATGGATATTGACCTAAACAAATTCAATTTGAACCCTCCTAGACTTGGGGAGCCTTCACAAAGCATTTGAGTATTAATTATATATATCATAAATAATACATCCCCTTAAATGCAATCAGTGTAAAATAGGTAATGATACATGACTTTAGAATTAAATAAATAAAATACTGAACGAAATGGACAAAGTAGATCAGTGTTGCCGCAATTCTCCTCTTGTAAAACATAACAGTTTGTTTGCAGGCTAAAATAACACTTTCCTGCTTGCATATTTTCCTTCTGCTTTCACTGAATGTTGTTTTGCTCTGTGACATAGCAGATATAATAGAAATGATATCATGGTACCAGCTTGTGGGCTATAAAATCGTACCTATAGGTTGTCTGCACAGCAGCTGTGCGCAACCACAGATTACACGCCTTGTGCGTGACATTTGCCGGAAGTACGTAATCTTAACTGGAACAAAGCAGATGATGTATGATATGAAAGGCGAGAGAGAAAGTCATACTATAGAGCAGTACATGGTGGCAAACTCAACTCAAGGAGATTCTAATTATGTTATAGTTGCCTGAAGCAGATGTGAGGACAGGTTACAGACATCTAGTAGCTCCACACGCAGATTTTTCTTTTTAAACTTGTAGTCCTCAGCTCCAAAATGATGCACAGCTCAAGTGACATTACATGAGATGCTCAACTCCCTCTGGAGCCTGAAATGCTTTGTCACGTTTTCTGGGATCCAAATCCAGAGACCACGTACATACAATTTCAAACTTTAAAACTTTTGTAGATCTTTTGCTGAAAGTAACACAAAACAGAAAAGGCCTACTGTAAGAATGGGTAATGAACTTAGACGACCAGAGACAACCACAGAGAATAAGGCAGAACTGACTGGAGTGGAGGGAGCTTGGCACTGGCATGCAAGACTTTGCAACCAAGACAGCTGTTCTGGATTGGTCCTTTCACTGTTGCAAATGTTAAGGAACAGCCAGGATCAATCCAGAATCAGCACCCTGGACAGCGGTCATGCCAGAAAAAGTGAAACTGCAGTGAGGCTTGATGCGCATATATAGATCTGCATCAAAGGGTTTTGGTGTAGCTACTGAGCCTATGCACAAACCCACTGTAGCTACATCATAGCTGACATGCATCCCCTCAAAAATTTCACTAAACATCTACATGTCAGGGCAACAGAGAGAGAGACTGAACTGCTGCTGTTCAGTTTTGATTGCTTGTGTTTTCTCCTATGAGTTTCTGATGCCAGTGAAGATTGTTCAGTTGTCTTCTCCTATTCAGGGCAACACATACAGTATGTGGAGATCTCCACTATAAACTATGATCTGCAATGACAAGCCTCCTGCTGCTCCTACAACCCCACTCAACACCTGCTTTATATTTAGAAATTATTAGTACTGCTTCTACTTTAATTGTCATTACTATTATTACCACTACTTTATTATTGATACCACTTTACATTTGTACATGGAATATGTGTTATGCTATGTCCCCCCCCCCCCCCCCCCCTTCCAACCGGTTGAGGCAGATGGCCGCCCACCCTGACATCTGCTCGAGGTATATAATAATAATTATATATAATAATAATAATCTAAAGAGTAAAGTCTAGACCTGCTTTATATGGAAAGTGCCTTGAGATAAGTTTTGTTGGGATTTGGTGCTATATAAATACAACTGAATTGAATTAAACCCTCTGCTCAGCGCAATCATCTCTCATTGCAGTGAGTGACAGAATATAAACACAACAACCACATGGGAAAGGTCTTCTATTTAGTACTGAGACAAAACAGTCCTTCCCATTGTCACTCTGTATCACACATTGACTGACAGACTATAAAATCTGTAAAAAATGTAAACAAAATAAGAAGGGGTCTGATAATGTTGTGTTGTGGTGCTGCCATCAACGGGTGAAGTCCAATGCTGAACTATTAATCAAATCCCATGCTAAGATGTTAGTTTGACTGAAAAACAATTCCATAGCAAGGCTACATGCTATTATAAGAAATTGTTTCCCACTACAGCAATTCTATCTTATGTCTTATATCTAATTTGAATTTATTCACACATAGTTGCTGACATTTTGTTAGGTTATGTATTTAAATGTTATCTAGTACTCTAGTATATACATATTTTATGTTGCTCATCACAGCCTTTAACATCCATGTCCTTGGAAGTTGTGATTTAAGTTTTGTCCATAATTAAATCTGAGCTCTTTGGCAACATTTTCTGGATCAGTAATAATCTGCTGATTGATTTGAATTTACAGGCAAACTTCCTGTCACTATGGGTGTCCTATTTTGTGTGCCACCCATGGCACCTTTCTCCTTCATCCATGTAGTTCCTCAACAGAAGCCAGTCAGTCATTTATTGATTACTCCCAAAGCACTGCATTTCCTCTACCTAGTTGTCATCTTACTGTATTTATGAAAAATGCAGCAATAGAATTCCTTACAAAATAGCTAATAGATTTGGACCATTGACTAGTCCTTTGTGACTGACTGCAAACCAACCAAACTGTATCTCTTTTGTGGGACAGTTTGTACACTCACATCCACTATGGTGGATGGTTCTAGATATTACCATACCCACAAGCCTCAGCCAGCATGTCGCTGCATTTTGGAACATACACTGTGTTGTTGCCGAATTCACCCAATAGTCACCTGAGCATGAGTTGTGTTATCAGGTTTTTTCTTAGCTTCTGTTTACTCTATTTTTTATGCACACAAGCATGTACCTTTGTTTTTGTGTCAAAAAATCAAGACCTGTAGACTGTATTTAAAGTTAAACTAGTGACCCCTTTAATGAATATTTCACCTTATCTGTAGTGTTCCTTGTGAAGTCTTGGGTAAGTCTGTTACATAGACCATGCACATTGTGTTAAATAGAATGAACAAATACACATAGTGTGTTCATTTTTAAGATACTTGCAACTTAAACAGGTGATTTCTCCAGCACAATTTGATTTAAAATTGACTCAACTTGTGTAAAATTCCAAAAATGCTTCCAAACTTGGAAAATATTTAAAACTCTATTAGGGATGGAAGTCTATTAGCGTATATAAGTGTTTTGGGGTATTATTGGGTATTTCTCTATACCAATAATTTTCATTTGCTACTTGATTCAAATACTGAAGGTCCTGATTGAAAATGATAATATTTATAATCTTAAGACTTATAACTTATTGATGTGATATGAATGAGAGTTCAGGTGGGAGAATACACCTCCTGAAACTTGACATGGAGGCATCAGCTAGGGTGAATATGTCTCATTCTGCTGGAGTTGTTGGGACGACCGTAACACCCAGTCCACTCACAGTTGTAAAGTGGTGTTACAGAGTAATGCCTCTCTTACCTCATGAAGAATATTTGGCTGAGCACAGACTCTGGTGACCCATACTCCTGCCCCCAGATGGCAGCACTCTGCAGGTGTGACTAATATAGTACAGCTGTGTCCATCACCACAAGCAGAGCTGAAATAGAGGGATTTTGTTTGAAGATAAAATGAAGGCCAGTTTACCTATTTGCTAATCTTTCAATAATTTTTTCTTCTGACTGCACACACTCTGTATTTTTAATTTTCTCTGCTATTGCTATCTTATACTATTGTTTTCATGTGTGTTAATGTGCCTGTATGCCTCATTATTTTTAGACATCTAATCAGTTGGTGACTTGAGCAGTGAAATTTTCAGCTTTTTCCCTAAAAAGTGTAAATCTTAGCTAATGCTTGCAGGTGCTGAGCAGAAGGAGATATGATCTTCTGTTGTGGGACTGCAAATATTATCTACCAGGCTCAGGATAAAGAGCGAGGCAGCAGTGAAGGAGGGAATTGTGTGAAGACAGATGAGGATGGAGCAGGTGGAGTGGGGGTGTGTAGACATGAAGGTTTGGGGGATGGGGGGGGGGGGTGACACCCTTTATGACACACCACCATTAAGCTGCCAATGAGGCAGCAGATCTCAGGCTTTTGGGATTCTCTCCCCAGACTCATCTCTTTTTGTTCCACACATTCCTCGATCTTTTTGCTCCAGTCTTTTTCTTTGGTTTCCCCCCACAGTGTTCCCATCAGAGTAGGTTTTCAGGCTGTACTAGCTGGCAACACATTCCTCTGTGTCTGTCTATCCTCCTCCATTGTGGGCTAATGAATCAAACACAGGAGACTGACAGTACTGGGGATTTGCAATATCAACTGCAAGCTGCCGATCAAGTGTGACAGAATGGCTCACATGATTAAAAAAAAAAAAAAAAAGTGAACATTCTGCTCTGATACAGTCTTTCCTGTTGCTCTGATACCATTTTTTAAAATTTTTCACTCAGCTTGTGTTTTGATATGCATTGATTAGTGTGCTATCACACTTTATCTCAAACTGTGATCTCACTTATGGGCTTGACATGAGGTACTGTATTTCTTAACTAAAATGATCTTTGTGTAAAATAAATCAATAATTGCTTTATGGAAGCCGAGAATGGCCACAGATGCAATCTTTTCAATTATCTCCATGTGAATAACCGGATGAGTAACCCATTGTTACAAGGAGACAACTTTGTTATCCCCTGATGACATACTTAACTTGTGATCTCAAAATAATGCGGGTAAGAACAAGTACTGTCTCCAACATTAACATATATTAATTACTATAAAACTTCGCTCAAAGCATTTTTGTTTATTTTTACTGAAAAGATACAGCACTGTATCTACTCTGGTCAAAAAATCCACGCTTCATACTGATGTTCACAATCATGTTTATTCCTCTCAGAATCATGGAGCACTAGAACAAATAAAAGCAATAATTATCAATAATTACATGACATCCCTCACAAACACAAAGGTGCACAAACTCTCAACAAAGTTAATGAGCATAATTTTTACCATGTACGCCTTGTAGGACCAGCAGTAGAAATAAGTTGAAGAGCAAAGAAAGTCTGCTGCATTATTGTTCTCTCTTGTCTCTCCCTCTCTCTGAACCCGCTCACAACTTCCGGTTCGTGATGCATGGAGGAGGTGACTACTCAGAAAATATTTTAACAAAACCATTTTAAATAAATTTGGCAGTAGAATTGTAAATTACCATATAAGGGTTTCACTTTAAATGTACACAACCATAAAAAAAAAGAACAATCAGAAATCAAACATGATGATCTCACATGCTGACTTCCAGTGTTGTCATGGCAGTGCTTACTACCATATTTCAGCGTCAGCTACAAGCACCCTGCAGCTTCAGAGCTGCTGCTCTTCAGCGCCATCCTGTATATACACAGTGAAGGAAAGAGTTAAAAGTTTGTAATATTAAAACAGTTTAAAACTCAAACTTCACACACCACTAGGATTGCTGCCAGCCCTCAGGATCAGAGCAGCCAGCACTCTTCAGCATAAGGCCTGGTGTGTGCCAGGTGCTGGAGAATGCTGATGAACACTGGCTCTTCATGTTAAGGTGAGGGAGAGCCTGATGTGCGCCCACAGCTTCAGCGTCAGGTGAAGGAGTATGGTCTAGACCTGCTCTATATGAAAAGTGCCTTCAGATGACTTTTGTTGTGATATGGCGCTATATAAATAAAAGTTAAAAAAAGAAAAAAAAAAAGGAGAGCCTGAGGCAGTTGTGACATTTTATAGTTATATTGTTAAAAAGCTGCGTGCAAACTGTAGCAGTTCAGCAAGGTAGACAAACAGATGAAGTGGTGTGGACCAGGTTGCAGACCCAGTTATATCTTTAGATTTACAATCTCATGATTAATAACTATTTATGTGATGTATTTAGTTCAGAGCCCAAGGACAATTTCATATTGATTTGGAAAGTGTAGAAATTATAGTTTTGTTTATCAAATGGCCTGTCTGTCTTTCAAGAACTCAAGAGACAAGTCATACTGTTTATACAGTCATGTTACTGATGTTCATTAATATAGGAAAACAAAGTACAATGACGTCACACTAATAAACTAACTTTGTGGTAACAAGTGTGTTATTATGGCAACAGGTGTGACAGTTTCACTCTAACCAGTCTGACCCCTCATCTTCAAGAGGATACACACACACACACACAGTGAGCAGTGTCAGTGGGACAGGAGGGTGAAGGCCTCATTCAAAAGTGTCAGTGAATTATCTGTAAATTCCTGTTGTCTCTGATGAAAGTCTGTAAAACTAACCGGAGTGAAACGGTCAGTGCAGAGACAGGTGTTGGTGGTGTTCCTCAGCTCTCCATCACTGTGGCTCTTCACTACATTAATCCACCTCCTCTTAATGCCTTTGAAAATTTAGATTAAGCAACGACCGAGCTGTTCTGTAAACAGTAGCACCCAGGGAAGATGCAGTTGCAGGATGATGGCATGGCTATCTAACAGTAGAGTGGGAGAAGCACTGATGCTAATGCAGTGCTGCTATTCATAATGGTTACAGTCTTAGGGGTGGGGTTATGCTGAGCGGTGGCTCCAGTGTGTCATCGAGCCACCCTTTCAGACCTGCCCATAAAATCCTGAGACTGAAACTGATGAAACTGATGAAACTGTGAAACGGTCTAACTCCACAATGCTGTAATACAGAGTTTACAGTCTCTACACATGTTTTCAGGAACTGTTTTCTAACATAAATACTGTGTTTAGAGACAAATCTCTGAATTTGCTTTAATTAAACTAACCAGTGATGCCTTGCTGGCAAATAATCAACTTCACACTGATATCTGAAGTAGGTGCAGAGCACTCCATGCATATAGAAAGGCTGCCTGTTGACCTGGCTCTCTAGCCATATACACACTTTACTTAACACTTAAAAAGTAGTGGGAGTGAAGTAATCAAAAATGAACAAACTGTATACTGTGTAAAATTGAAACCTCAATATATATTTTCTCTCTATGACCACTCTGGGGCAAAAAGATGAAGACTGTAGTCATGCTAGTAGCACCTTTAAGCTGTGATTGATGTTCATACCAGAAAAGAAAAGTGTAAATTGTGTTGTATGAAATATACAGTATTTCTTAGATCTCATCACTAATCAGGCAAAACTGCTATATCATGGCACCATAGGACAAGCCACACTGTTAAATCTGATCATTTCCTCAAATTAGTTTGTTCATTCCAAAAGGTTTTTCACTGTATAGGAGACATGAGAGAACACCCATACTACTGCTGCTCTACTTGTTGCTGTACTTTTCTCAGTCTAAGCTATAGGCCTAATTTGTTGGCCTCAGCTGTATTTAGGCTAACCTGTGCTTCGAAGTTAATGCTAATAATCACATGGCAAATCAACATGCATGTTAAAATCTTGTTGACTGTTTATTATTGTATTCCAAACATAAAGTACGTTGTACTGACAAACATACAACAGCCATGTACGTATGCTAATGTTATACTATAATATTATGTTAACACATTTTAGCTGGAACCACAGTGTTGAATTAAATGACCAGTGGAGGGAAGGAAACACTGATGGCCTGAAAGACATTGCCATACATAAAGCTATGCTGCTGGCTTGGCTAAAAAGTAAATATGTAAATGTTAAATATAGCCTTTGTTAGCTTTTGTCTTTACCAGTGAGTCAGTGATTAAGGGCCTTCATATCTATTGTTCATATTTTCTTCTTATAGCTAAAAGTAGTAAACTAGTACTATTACCAGTTGTTCTTTACATAGCTTAATTGGTACTGTCCCATGTCTAATTGTGATGCATCTTCATTGCAGAAATTGTTTTTTTCTTGGCATGCTGTCACTACAGCAGGCTTAGTATGTCATACTTATTGTAACACCATTTTAATTAAGTATCCAATTTCTCTATATATATTTCAAAAGTAGAATTTAGGCAAGTGTCTAAAATCTCTCAGTGTAGAGATTAGGGCATGATTATTATGTAGGAAATGACCAATGAGTAAGTGAATCCAGACACAGCAAATGTAGATTGCAAAAGTATTGATTTGCTTTGAGTGGAACTTTTCACAGGGATACACCTTACAAATGTCAAGATCTTTGACTGGAACAAAGGGCTTCAGAACATTTCACCCAAGCCATTTAATACTTACCACTGAAACTGAATAATAACAACAAAACCTGAAAAGATTAGGTCTGTTATGTAAAAAGTTTGACCTTTACTCTACAGTACCTCTATCAGGCCAATCAGTGTGATTTTTTTAAATGCCAAAATTCAAAGCCAAAACCTCCTAATTCCTTCAGGTTTCATCTCAAGTGTCATCTATGACATCATGTTTGGCATTCAAATTTTGCCCTTTAAATATTCTGTCGCTCTCTCACCAGTATAACATTTAAATGTTGAAACACAGTGAGAAGAAGGACTATCCCACCAACTATTTCTCCTGTGTTAGCCTCTCTACATTGGCTCCCAGTCAAATCCAGAATAGAATTCAAAATACTCCTCCTCACCTACAAAGCCCTTAATGGTCAGGCTCCATCCTATCTAAAAGACCATTTCAATCAGAGAAGACTAAATGATGAGACTGATATAAGGGAAACATGAACATGAGTAATTTTATTGAGAACAAAGCAGGCTTTGCCGATTAGACCCCGGCAGGAAGAGGATCGCCTCGGACAGCTGGCGAGCCTGGCCGTAGCTTCCCATAGGCAGAGAACTTCCCCCGGAGCCTAGACCTGGTGGTGGTGATGAGGGATAGAGCCTGAAGTTGGGAAGGTCTTGTGGAGAAAACTTCAATCGGGAGGTGGAAGGAGGTGCTTGGTGTCCGCAGATGGGGTGGTGCAGGGGTGGAGGTGGTTCGCGCCATTTCATTGCTGAAAGACAGCTGAATCACAGCAGGAAGAGAGAACATTTTAAACTTTGACAGCTAACCAGTGATTGGCTCGAGGCGAGCGTGTTTGGTTGTGATTGGCTGAGAGCAGGAGAGTGTAAGAGGCGCTGATCAGTGAGGAAATGGTGCGTCAGGTTTAAAGACATGATAGGGGAAATAGTCTTTCTGACTGAACTTTCGCTAAGCTTCATATAGTTCCCTACAATCCCACCAGAACATTGTACTCCCAAAAGGCTGGTTTATTGGTTGGTTCCCAGAGTTTCCAAGAATGGGTGGCAGAGCCTTCAGTTATCAGGCACCTCTACTGTGGAACCTTCTCCCAGTTTCGGTCCGGGAGGCAGACACCCTCTGTACCTTAAAGAGTAGGCTTAAAACTTTCTTTTTTGATAAAGCTTATAGGTAGGATTGGCTCAGGCTTGAACCATCCCTTAGTTATGTTGCTATAGGCCTAGACTGCCAGGGGATTTTCCATGATGCACTGAACTTCTCTCTCTCTCTCTCTCTCTCTCAGTATGGATTCATATCCCATAAATACATGTTACTAACCTAATATCTTCCCTTTATCGTAGTTTTGTGTTCTTCCGTCTCTCTCTCCTCTTCTGTCTCTTTCTGCAGGTATTTTTGCCTCTGGAGCTGTAGAGTCTGATTTGTGATGACAAGTCTTCTGCTGCTCCTACAACCCCACTCAACACCTGCTGTTATAATTAGAAATTATTAGTGCTGCCTCTAGTATTACTGTTAGTTGTAATCACTACTTTAACTGTCATTACTATTAGGTCTCTCTCTGTAATTATAATAATCTATCTGCTCTATATGAAAAATGCCTTGAGATGACTTTTGTTGTGATCCGGTGCTATATAAATAAAATAGAACTGAATTGAACTGAATTAAATGAAACCGGTGATATGGGCCGTATCAGCTGCAGTATCGCATTTGATAGACAGAACAAACTTAATGTGTGTTTTGATGAAACCCTAATGTCCTCTAGAAAGACAGGGATGTTGCCAGCCAGCAAATAAAAAACTGAAGAGAAAATGATGATGACAGTTAAGGAATTTCATGAAGTATGTACATCTGAAGTTGTACTGGGATCCCAGCGTATAAAATCCTGTAAGCAAGTTTTAAACAGTTGGCCAGATTTGTTAAAGCTAAAATCAAATTTTCCTTCAACTTAATTTAGTATCTGTCATCTAATCCTAAACTCTATGTCTACAATTTAGCCAGCCTTTTTACCTTCACCATATAGCCATTTAACTGAAAACTGACATTCTTTTGGGTTTCAGGTTTGTAAGTTGGGCATTCACTTTAGTTTTATTTTGGTCTCCACCAACTGAGAAAAATATCTGGCTTATTGACTTGTTGGCTGTAAGTAGGTCAATAAGGGTATTTCTCAGGAGAGTCACTGGCTACTGGTTCTTATTTCCATTGGTCTTTTTTTCAGTTCATCTATGACAATATTTTTAAGGCCCTGTTGCCCTATATAGAAACACCTGTGGACCCATGAGCTCAGTGTCATACTGCAGCTCATGATTAACATCCAATGCCAAGTCCAAACCCACAAAATTAAATTTCAAGTAAAAAAGAAGAAAATTACACTGATTAACAACTGTTTTACTGCAGTGTATGAAAATAAATTGTGAGAACTGAGGGGATATTTTACTGACCACTGTTGATTGATGAACCATACACGTAAGGCACAGGTGGTCCTGACAAAATTCCACACTGAAATGTAAATCTCAAACGCAGGTGTAGGCTGAGGGTGCTGCAGCAACCCCCACTGACAGGTGGGTGAGGTATATTTGGTATGTACCATACACTTTTTTTTGTCATATCGCACCCCACCTGTCACCTGCAATATATATTTTAAATTCTCCAGATGGTTTCATATTTTTTTCTTTTATAGTGTCCTTGTTTGTTGTGTTGTATGTTTGGATGAATCCAAATAGAGTTGAACAGTGAACACATGCAGCATTGTTGCAAGCCACAATCATACCTCTGTGGCATATATTAAATTCTGGGCTGGTTGATTCTGATTTTGAGATGACAAAAATCATCATCATCATCTAAGTGACTATAAAGATAGAAAGCTCCATGCAGTGTGATGACATATATATATATATATATATATATATATATATATATATATATATATATATATATATATATATATATATACATATATATATATACACGGTGTGTGTGTGTGTGTGTCACCATACCTTTAGTGAGAGCAGACACTTAACACCTCTGCTCAAAAAAATATTATGTACCACCTTAGACATGTTTTAGTTAATTTATCTTACACCACAGCTGTGAAAGTTAGAAATTGTAAGCAACTGAAAATGAATCCATGTGCGTAGTTGCATACTTAAACAAAAGCACTTTAAGAATACAGTGAAACATAACAGGAAAATCTAAATACCAGAACATAAGCTAAATCCTGTTTCTTCACTCCACTTATCTTCTTCACATTCTGTATGTTCAACCAGTCAAACACATTGTACTGTGTATTCCCCAGTCAGCCTTTGTAATTTTATTTTTCTCCCCACTTCTCCTTTGTCCCTGTCTCCCATCTCTGTCCTGTTGAGCTGGTCATTCTGGCAGCGTAAATCCAAGATAAAGACAGCTAAAAGCCCTCACTTGCTTCTGGTGAGAGCAGTAGAAAATATATTTGTTCTGCTGGGTTTGAGCTAAACTATTTAGCTCCCCTCTGAGCCTCTATTGGCCATTATATTACAGTGCATTTGGTGATCTAGCCTCATTTAAACTGAAATGTATTTTTGCCAGTGAGCCATTTTTTGACCATAACCATTGTTTACATCTTGACAAACTTATCTGACAACTTTAGACAAACTAGGAGACCTGTAAAACTGATTTCAGCTCACATATCATTTTACATCCTTAAACAGTCCCCTATTCATTTCTATTAGCTGACATCATTGTATCTCTGCTGTCCTATTCCAGACCAACCTCCAGTTAATCAGGCCTTTCTGCTCCTGAATCCTGTCAACTCACACTGCTGTCAATCTGCGCCCATGCTCTGTGCTTGCCTCCCTCCTGTTCACGTATTGACTACCTCTGTGGACTCACCCTCATTCAATATTTGGCCTCAGTCACATTGAACCTATTCATATTTATATGGTTTCTGTCACCCAGGATCCCCAAACCCAACTTTCCCATCAAGTTGTACAAGTGTGTTAGTTTACTTTCCTTTAGCTGTACATGAAACAGTGCTTGTTTTCTTGACCAAAAAAGGTAGTGATGGAAGCAATAGAATTACTATGTATACACACACACACAATACTCACACACACACATTATTACTGTACACATATACATACTGATTAAGAGCAAAGACATAACTCATCCTACTAGCAGCTCATTTAATGCACCCAACTGCAAGGAAGAATACCGTTTTGTGGGACAGTAAAGCTCTTCTTGAGAGATACAGGCAGAACAGCAGACACCTCTCCCACATTCTCAGACACATTTTGACTTAGACATGACCCTCACGGTTCTGCCAAGGAATGGCCTCATTTCCCCTGGCTTTTCTCTGATTACACAGAAAGCAAATAGGGCTAATTATGGTGTAGGAAATACTCAGCGAGGAATACTGTGTCCTGGCAACAGATCCTGAGGATTACATCAGTCGCGGGGTTCAAGATTTTGTCCACAGAAAGACATCTGGACAACTACCCAGCTTCCATACCTGTATTTAAAGTCCCTTAGCACCATTTGTGATTTTGGTGAGAACCTATAGTAGCAACAGAGGACAAAACACTTTAGAGGTTTATGGCCTATGGCTATGGCCATTACATCTGCAAAAATTCTGTTGCAAAGGACATCTAGCAGCTGTAGTAATGATGACAGAGACACAACAGATAATGTAGTATAAAGAGCAATAAAAATCTGTACTAGAAGGTTGAGGTGATGGATGATGATGGGTAAAAACAGGGTTTTTAAGACAAGACACTGCCAGTTCAGTTCCCCTTGAACCCCATAGTGGTCAAATTTCACCACACAACTTTCCTAACCCAATAGCACGTAAGTGTTCAGGACCATTCCACAACATGACATATATTTATTATTATTGTTATGGATCTCGCTCCAATGTCATACAGCCCTGAAGCTGAGAAAGCAAATCAGTAAATTAGCAATAATTAGTATATTGTTCTTTCCCTAACACATTTGTATGATGGAGATAATGAAATTATCTAAATGAGCCATCTCATAGAGATTTCTACTAATAGTCCGAAGCTTATGTTATTCACAGTATGGTATCCAGACTTTGGTATAACAGAGGCCACTAGGTTAATGCAGAGAGAAAGAGGCGCAGCATAATGCAGAAAACATACAATGCAAAACACCACTTCCTGATGAGACTTTTGCTTTGGTTGTTTCACAATGCAAAAGTGTTTTATTGGGACTCATCATCAAAGACGCATCCTAGGCTCTGTGAGAAAGCTATTAGGCTGGTCAACAATAGCAGCCTCTGTACTGAAAGCTGAGGGCTGAATACACGAGAGTGGAGTCACTGAATGCCAGCTGAATCGCTCTGAGTCACAGACTCATTCTGAGTGTGAACCTTGAATGGCCCATTCCTGTCAGTATTCAACACTTGTGTAAGAACGACACTAGCCCATCATCGCTACCCAGCCTCTACAACCCCAAAGGCATGGACCCAGTTCCAACAGAATGATGACTTTGGCCCTAGCAACATGCAGCCCCTCAGGACACTCAAAGCACCACCAACCCGAGAGAGAGCGTGAGAGGCTGAGATGTGATGGAGGAAGCAAAGGAATGAAAGAGGAACAAGGAGTGACAGGAAAAAGTATGAGGGATTAAGGAAACTGCAAAAAGAGCAACATTTAGACTTGTTCAAACATAAACTACAACACAACAGCCTCAGACCTAATGAAAATCTGTAAAGTCATGTATGTCCTTGATCACCAGTCATATCAGTGTAACATCAGTGCAATTGCTATAAGTAATTAACTTTGTATCATGGCAATCAAAAACACAAATATAAGCATTATAATATAATTAGTTAATCTATGTTTGTTATATTTTTTTACACAGTAAGACAGATACTAACATTCAAAAAAGCTGTGATTGGCTCAGTGTTTTTCCAAACCCAATAACCAGCTGTACCTAATTTCATGGTTGTTTGTGAAATAGTAATGTTGATGTGGTGCATTGATTTTGTGTATATAGACATATGATATGAACTGTCCTTAACACCCAGACAGTAAAATATTGACTAATACATAATAAATGAATAATGCACTTAACAACATGCCTTAATCTCAGGATTATTCTGTCAAATATAAATGTTTTCACAGTTGCTAGTACCTATGATAAAGAAACGCCTTTTCTTGTGAAATTTCAAAGTCCCCTTTTAAATACAAATAGTGTGAAGCTATACTGAGAAAAGTGTGTGGCAAATCAATGTTCATCATCGTCAGTTAATTGTTCCCCAAATAAGTGACAGGCACATAAATAAAAAGAGAAATCATAAAGTAATGGGATGAATATCTTCCTGTAAGAGCAGCGGTGTCCCTGCAGTGTGTGCTCTGCTTGTTGTACAGAGGTTAATTTCAGCGATTGAGTCAGTGCTGTTGAAGGACACATAGAAGTCGGCATCCAGGTTCCCCACTGTATTTACCTCCCACTTGCTTTCCTGATGGGACTTAAGAAGTCATTTCAGAGCTGCGCACCGTTTTGATGACTTATTGATTTTCCTTTCCTGTCCTCTGCCCTCTTCCATCCCTCTTTTCATCTTGCTCACCCTATTTTCTCCTCCAGTCCTCCTCATTCCTCGTTGACTTAGTGCACCTACAGTTGCACACCCTCTTGCTTCGCTATTTCTAAACCTTCCTCTTCTTGTTGCTACTGACTACCATTTTCCAACGCTGATGATAACGGTTGCTATTGAGACCTTTCTATTTTCATTAATGTCATCAAAAACTGACAGTACATGTGTGTTGCTTCTATTTGACTAGAATAAAAATGCTTCCACAATTTAGAGGCAATCATACAGCACTGTTGTACCTTCATTTAGTTGGAAGCCACATCATTATCTTCGTCAAAATTCTACTTAGAAGGTATGGATGCTTTCACTTTAGAGACCAGAGATCTGTGTTGTGTATTGGCATGACTCCAGCTTTGTGCTCAAAGCATACTGGGACGCCCTCCTACCTCTTGCATTTTGTAAGTTTGTTTAAGTGTGTGTTTGTGTGTGCGTGTGTGTGTGTCTGCTATGGGGTTGTATGTGTGTGATCATGGATTATGAAACATGATCAATTTTTAATTGGTATTATGTAAAAGATAGTGTGATGTATCATCATCCTCGCTAACTGTTCCTTGTTTACAACTGTAAACCTGTGAACATACAGGTCAGCATAGTTTCCTATGTATAAAAGTGGTTTATGAAAGAAAGTACATTGCATGAAGGAGTTCCTACAACTTCCAGCACTGTTGCTAAAATAAAAAATGTATTGTGTATTCTAATTATGATGTCATGAGATTATTTTAGTTAAAACAATAAGTTTAATCATTTTGTAGAAAAGTAAAACAATTGTGGTAAATGGTGCTAGACACAAGTATGTTTTGTTTACACCATGCGCTTACAAGGTAGACTTAATGTGTAGAGGAAGGCAAGACCTGTGTTGTCCTTCAGTCCTTCTCCCAGTAATTTCCTTCCCTTGTTTAAGCAAGTACATCAGCCACTTGAACTGGTATACTCACATCTTGTGGTGAGATTAATTTATTAGTCAAATACACTCACCAGTCACTTTATTAGTACACCTCTTCAGCTGCTCGTTAACGCATATATCTAATCAGCCAATCACACAAGCAGCCCAGCACTTAGGTATGTGTGACACAGTCAAGACGACAAAGGTGATTTATGTGAGACTTGCCACCAACAACCATGCCATCGCTCAGACGGTGGCTTGAGTATTTCAGAAATGCTGATTCACTGGAATTTTCCCATCTCTAGTGTTTAAAAAGAATGTACGAAAAAGAGAAAATATCCAGTGAGCATCAGTTCTTTGGGCAAAATGAAAATGGTCAGACTGCTTTGAGCTGATAGGAAGGCATCAGTAACCTTCAAATAACCACTTGTTACAAACAAGGCTCCCAGAGGAGCATCTCAAACACACAACACATTGAACCTTGAAGCAGATGGACTGGGCAACAGCAGAAGACCACATCAGGTGCCACTCCACGCTAAGAACAGGTTGAGGCTACTGCCTGCCACAGTAATACCAAAATTGGAACAATAGAATATTGGAAAACATTGCCTGGTCTGATGAATTTTTGCTGCAACACCGGATGGTAGGTCAGAATTTGTCATACCAACATGAAAGCATGGACCATCCTGCCTTGTATCTCTGCTTGCATGCTGTAGGTGATGTAATGGCGTGGGGCTTATTTTCTTGGCACACTTTTGGGCCCCTTAGTACCAATTTAGCACCAGATCTTAATCCAATAGAGCAATCTCCGGGGTGAGGAGGACCAGAAGATTTGGTATCATGGATGTGCAGCCAACAAATCTGCAGCAACTGTGTGATGCTATCATGTCAATATGGACCAAAATCCTTGAGGACTGTTTTAATCTTCTTTAATTCTATATCATGGGATCTAACCTAGTGATATTTCATGTATTTCTAGGAAAATCTCTGTGATGCTTAATAACTGAACTTAATAGGGTAAACAACCTGTCTAATAACCTTTATAATATGAAATACAAAAAATTGTAAGTGATGAAACAGAGATCTGTTATGCAAACAAGCTTTCCATGAGACTGTGAACTCTGTGTGTCCCATGATGAATTAAGCCACATGGTTAATGAGCCTGTCGTAATTGTAGTAAGATACTGTTGTTGAAATATTCTCCAAACAAACTCTATTTGCATTTGAATAGAGAATGCTGAAAGCTTTGAATGCCAAAGGCAAGAGTTCGTGTAAATAGCTTTTTCTTTTTTGAGAGGACAGTTAGCACTGATGACAGTGAATGTTTCACATGAGTCATGCCACCACTGCTGGTTGAAGATGAAGGAGACAGTTGAGCAGACAAGTGCCCTGGCCTGGAGAGCCATCAAAAACATCTGGAAATATACTGAGTTTGCTTTGTCTGAATTGAAGTTGAGGACACTTTGAACTGCAGCCAGAGACAACTGTTACACATTGGGCTAGTGGGATAAGATGAGGGCGATGAACAAAGATCTCTTAAGAGAGGAACAGAGTTACGGTAAGTAGGTGTAAATAGTAGGCAAACTGTTAAGATCACATATACTGTTGAAGGATGAAGAAAAGTGTGTGTTGAGGACAACATTTTCTGGTTTATATCAGAAAGAGAGAAGACATTGATTGGACATGAGTTTTGTCACATTTTAACACACAGTGTGACCTGAAGGTGGTGTGCTAATACTTAATAAGAGTTATGTTTAGTGGTGTAGGTCTAGAGACCTAATGCATTCATATTAATTGTACATAGGCTTTATTATCTTCTCTGGTGGTCTTACTTTAACCCTCGTTGTGTTCTGGATAAAAAATCTGACTGATAACAAAAATGCAGTTAATTTCATCTGATTGTCATGAGGTTCCGCGACTTTGTTCACACATGTAATCTGAACACACAAGATACATTCTGAGAATTTTTTTATACATTTTTCAGGTTTTGATGAGCCTGTATATACATTCTGGTGTTCCCCGGTCAAACTCCGTCAATAGAAATGAAGTAAGACTACAATCAGTGTATAAAATAGAGTTCAAGACATTCCCACACTCTTTCCCACTCCCACATGCAGGTGTCTTTGAGCAGAGACACACACACACACACACACACAAACACACACACCTTATGCCCCTTGGCCTCCATGGCAACCTCTATGGGAAACTTCATCTCAGTAGAATTTTTACCCTATGGGAACTACACCTGTTTGCAATTCACAAAAAACACCGCAACATTGTTTCAATGATACATCCAACTTATCGCCAGCTCTGGTTTATAAAGCTTTTTATAGGCATTGCTCACAGTTCATTCTGTGGCAGCACGATGGTTAAGAGATATACTGTACGTGAGGCTCTGGATTACATCTTTGACCATGACACTGATGAGGAGGACAGAAGCCAGGAGGTTAACAGTGAAGACTTGTTTTAGAGGTGGAAGTGTCAGAAATTGTGATGTACACAGAATATAATCCAGATGAAGATGAACAATCCAGTGATGAGGAAGGGTCTCTGCTGAAATTGTTGTCGCCAATTTTCAAACAATTGTTTTGTTTTTTGATTTTTGGTACTGAAATGGTTTTCAGTTTTGACCAGGAACCCAAAAGATGTTATTTGTGCCACTATTAAGAAATATAAATGGTTTCCCAAAATGCATCCACGTTAAACATGAAAATGAGATTGTGACAAATAGCACAATACGGATTAATCTGAGCATTTGTTATAGTCAAAATAATATGAATATAATGTTTAAAAAAAGAGTTGTATAACTAAGACAATGAGGCCAAAAATGGAAGAAGCTATCATAGTTCATTAGTTGTGCCCACCATCTGTCATTTACTCATTAAAGAGACATGGACAGACTTAGTAATACTATTAAGTCCCGTCTACAAATACCTTTTGAATGAATTGTGTGAGCTATTTTGCTGTCAGCTATTATCAGGCATTTGGTGGTGATCTATACCAAAACCAAACAAACAACAAAACAAACAAACAAACAAACAAAACGCTCTCACACAGTGTGAGGCACCAATTTTCACTTATTTCCACCAAAGACTCAGGCATTTCGAGCACCACTGCTCCTCATCAAACAAAAATACATCATGTAGAATCACAACCGACACGCCAATCATAAGTCATATTCAGTTCTACATTTCTACAGAGGCATTGTTTTGCTATTTTTCATGTCTTTATCAGGTAGAAGATTGTGACTGTTTGCCTAGAATTCTGATTTCCAATGTTATTCAACAAGAATATGAGCCACAGCACTAACATACTTGAAGAGAAGGTACCGATCGATTCAGTTCTGGTGACATGGTGCATTATCATGCTGGAGGAATCCATTAAATGTGGGCCATAAAGGATGCACATGGTCAGCAACAATGCTCAGGTTGTGGCATTAAAACAATGACGATTGTTTTGTTTTAGTTTCCTTTATGGGGTCCAAAAGAAACATAACCCACACCATTACCCACCACCTGCCTGACTGCTGATGCAACCCCATGGTCTCATGCTGTTGATGCCAAATCGACCCTACAACCTGTGTGTTTGCAGAAACTAAGATTCTTCAGTTAGTCCATGTTTTTCCAATCTTCGTAGCTGTCCAGCTTGTGTAATTGTTGTCATATCGTATACGTCATTTGTGTAATTTGTTTACTTTTCTAAGACTGGTCGAATTGATAATGTAAGTTGGACTTGTCATTTAGACTTTTATGTTGTAAAGTTTGGTTCTTTTATTTTGAAGTCTCTGGGCTGTTGTCTGAGAGTCTTGTTAGGCTGTTTTGCATGAATGAGACTTAAGCAAGCAAGGAAGGAAGTAAGCACGATGGATGTAAGATAAAAGTAAGATAAGATATATTTATTTATCCCATGGGAAATTTACGTTACAGCAGCAAGAAACAAGAGGACAAAAATGGAAAAATAAAAAATAAAATATAATGTAAGAAAGGCACAGAAGGGTAAAAAAATTAAAGCAACAATCAGCATTAAAAGTTTCTGTAATAAACAGAATGTGCAGTCATAATATAGAAAAATGGTGATAATCATTGAGTAGATGAAATTATGTGCAAATAAAGTGACCAGAAAGTGGGTTCAGGAGTGCAGGTTTATTGTTGGGTCCTCCTCACCCACCTTCTCAATGTGGAGTCCATAGAGAGCAGTCCAGATAGAGCTGACATGTCTGACCAGCTTATTCAGCCTTCCTGTCTCTCTCTGAGCATCCACTGCCCAGCAGACCACTGCATAAAAGATGGCAGAGGCTACCACAGTCTCTGCAATTCCATGAAGTTACCTGCTCGTCACAGCCGGATTTTAAGATGATACAATTGAAAGCCAGGGCGTTGAGACTTGTCAGTGCCTGATCCGTGCTTCCAGGCACGGATCAGTCACTGACAAGTCTCTTTGAAAATGTGCATGTGCAGCAGAAACATAACTTATTCTTGCCCGATTTGTATCACACACTTGACAGCAGACACCGGGTTCCAGTTTGCATAGAAATACATGTGTATGTGGCCACTGTAAATACTTCAGACCCATTGTATTTATAAATATGTAAGTTACTATACCGTTGTCAATACTGAAAAATAACAGGACTGCATAGCTAACACTTAGCTAATACATTACCAATTTCACAAGATGAGCAGAAGCTAACCATAGCTAGCTGTGCCGATCAGTAACATAACCATACACCAACACAGTGCTTAGACGATATACCTTTACTGACAGACTAATTGCACCATATTCCATCATTATACAAGCCAGAGAATGCAATACAGAATTTATTTTTGGAATCGGTGCATTATTGATCAAGAACAGTGTAACCAGCAATCGCTACCAGACTCCATTGACAAAAACAGTAATTTTACCAGGCAGAACACAGAACCACTGCCTCCATCTGTTAGTTTGTCAGTGTTATTGTGTGACTTTCAGTGGTGGAAGAAGTGTTCAGATCATTTACATGAGTAAAAGTACCACACAGTAACTTAACAAACTAACAGATCGAGGAAGCAGCATTAGTGTGTTGTCATCCGTTAAATTACTGTTTTTGTTAATGGAGTCTGGTTTAGATAAAAAGTAGTGTTTCTGTCAGTGACTAAACCAACCACTTGAGTAGATGTACTCTGATGTGGACATATACACCGTTTACACTGCAGCAGCTGTTTGCGGTGTCCCGAGTACACTGTTCTTGATCATTACTGCACCGAAGACTTTTGTCCCTAGCAATTATTTACACCCAAAACCATCACCCTGGTTCAAAAATAACATGTAAACATATATTATGCAAAAGTTTGGTTTTACTTCTGCTGTATCATTCACAGAGTGTTTGGTCGAGTGAATTGGCTCAACTCTCATATTAACATTTAACACAAATCTGATGTCAAAGCAGACATCTTTCAAGGAGTCGGGCAGTGTCGTAAAATGGGTTCAATTCTGTGCATGTGCTGGTTTTGGTGCATGTGTAGAATGGATCGTGCTTCCGGGTACAGTTCGGGCACTGACAAGACTCCTGAAGGCTCAAAGATTATTCCCTTTGTGGCATGCAGCCACAGCGTATTTTGTATTTTGTAAAATATTATTTCACATGCTGTGCATGCTGTTTTTATATTAAGTTAACATGGTCTCATGTATTGTCCCATCAACACTATGTGTTTTGTTTTCATGGTGGATTTGGAGAGAAGTCTGCAAATAAACCAGTAGCAAGAAAGCGACTTGCGTCTGCCTGTGCCTTGAAGGAATTACAGTGAAAACTCAGACTGTTCATCGATGTAAGTCGGTGTGGCAACCTCAAGACTAGCAGGCTGCCATGATGTACAATGCTGAAGTGACAGGGGACTGCAGAGGAACTGTAAAAAGGCACATCACATCACACAAAGAAGAAAGAAGCACACAGTTTTAAGGAGCAACATCTTTGAGACAAAGTCATAAAGAGCTTGAACACTATTAAGTCAAGAGCGATCTAAGAAGAAGAAGGTTTTGTAAAGGTTTGCTAAGCAATTTTACCATGAATAATACTTACTGTGTTGTATGTAGGGGCACATGTTTTGACTTATTTGCTCATGTAGTCTAATCAAAGCTTGCCATTCACAGACACATTGGAAGTGTCTAAAGTGACAGGGTAAATATGTGCAGTTAAAGTGTGGTTTTGGAAATAATAAGTAAGTGCTATTTGTCACTTGATATTGAAGTTTCTTAGTGTTTCAAAGAGTTTTATACATATTGAGTACATTTTGAAGATAAAATTCAAGGCTAAATTAAGCTGTTTCTCCACATTTTAAATTCAACTCATTGAATACAATTTTCTAAATTTTCAAGTATGTACATGTAGTGATGTTTACATTTGATTCAACTAAAATTCAAGTACATTACTCTTAACTTAAAGAAGTGATTTGAATATGTCAGAGCCAAGTGAGTTGACAAGTCAGGTAAAAAAAAAAAACGTAAAAATTCCCAAGATCAACCTGAAGAAGGTAAAATGGATGCCGCTGAAGCCCAACCAAGAAAAATGCAGCAACCCAGACAAAGTCAGCAATCAGCCGCAATGGTGCCGCAAGTCAGGCTGTTCTAGAAGTACTAAAAAAAGAAAGAGAACAATTGGAAATACAGTGCCTAGAAGCATAAGTTAAAAAGAGGATAGCAGATGAAAAGCCATGAGTGACAAAGCATCATGTAGAATGAGAAGCAGAAGAGGTTAAATTAAGAATACAAAGAGAAAGAGAAAGCTAAAATTAAAGCTCAAGTGGAAGAAGAACATGCAGCTTTACAAAAGAGCAGAAACAATGAAAGCTAAAGCATTTGGATGCAGTGAAAGATCTCAATGCAGCACGAGCGGGGATGCGGGTGTACAATCGAGTGAGGGCCACAGACGAAGAACCAAAAGACATACTAGAAGTAAGACAGTAGCAGATAATGAAATGCCTGCTCCTATGAGTCCAGTGTCCTATATGTCTCCCATATCACAAGCTGTGACCACCTCCTCAGCCAAATGTATAGCAGAGCTCTTTAAGGTGCTGGCTGGTGCTTTAAGTGCTAGCAGAATTCCGGCGCCTGAACCTTCAGTATCCATTGAAATACAATGACTGGAAACTCTCCTTTGAAACACTGACTGATCACTTTCAAGACAAGGAGAAGGTATATTACCTCCATAGATATGTAAGTGGACAAGCTAAGAAAGCACTTGAATGCTGTTTCCTACTCAGAATTGAATCTGCTTATGTTGCTGCATGGGAGATTTTGGAGGATAGATGTGGGAATCCATTTACAACTCAGAAAGCATACAGAGACAAGCTCCAAGCATGGCCCAAGATAGGATCTAAGGACAGCTATGAGCTCAGAGAGTTTGTGTGTACTTGTGAGGCAGCCATGGTCCACATTAAAGCACTGGAAATTTTGAATGACTGTAATGAAAGGAAAATTCTTTCAAAGTTAGCCGACTGGCTGACAGCAAGATGGAACTGAAAGGTTATTGAAGTACAAGAGGAGAACCGATTCCTTTAGCCAATTCGTCAAATTTCTGACAAGGGAATCAAAATTTTCCTGCAAACCTGTCACATCATTGCAGTCGCTGAAACAAGGTGAGGTTGAAAAACCAAAAGACCAAAGTCAACAAAGCTTCAGAGCAAAGACACTCATCACAAGTTCCAATGAAAAGACTGTCATAACATGCATGTTCTGCAAGAAGACTGGGCATACTTTCCACAAATGCAGGATGGACGTTAATGGAGAATGCAGTTCCAGACAGAACAACATTTGTTAAAACTGAGAGATTATGCTTTGGATGTCTCATGTCTGGTCACCACTTAAAGAGCTGCAACAGTAAGAGTGTCTGCGACATGTGCCACAAGCGGCATCCTGTCTGCATGAGGAGACTATAACAAACCAAGCAAAATCCAAATCAAGAAAAGACAAGTACAAGTCAAGAAAAGCATGAGAAAAGACATCAAGCAACACAACACAAAGAAACAACCATGGTTGCTACTTCAAATAGAGTAATACTTGATGAAGCTAACATGCAAACAGCAGCAATAATTCCTGTCTGGCCTTCATCCACAACTCAGCCAGCACAAGAAGTTCTCGTATATGCTTTGTTGGATTCCCAAAGCAATACAACCTTTATTTTAAGTGAAGTAGCTGAAGCTTTGGAAGCAAACAAAGAACAAGTCAAGCTCAAGCTCTTTACTATGACCTCAAGAACCACAGTTGTAACTTCTCAGAGTAAATAACCTAAAAGTCAGAGGGTTTTACACCAGTAAGAAGATCTCTTTACCATCGGTCTACACACGTTACATGAGTTTATCCCAGCCAACAGAACTCACATACCAACAAATGAGACCATAAAGGCTTGGTCCCATGTAGAGCACCTCCAAGAAGAAATCTCACCTTTGCAGGACTGGTCTGCTTATTGGGTCCTGCTCACAAGCTCACAAGCACAAATAAACCAGAAGGAAGAAAGTGACTTGTGTCTGCCTGTGCCTCAAGGGAATTATACTGTGCCTACTGCAGCCTCACATTTCTGTTCTAGACTGACAAGACAGACATTCTGCTGTTGTAGTCCATCTGCCTCAAGGTTTGATGTGTTTTGAGTTCTGAGATGCTTGTCTGCTCACCACAGTAGTTTTCTGAAATACCATAGACTTTCTTAGGTGTTCCTAATAAAGTGATTGATAAGTGCATATCTAATTAAGTAATGGCCATTGCCATTATGAAAATCTAGCTTTAATGGCAAGTATATATATTCTGCTTACAATATTGTCCTGACCTAGAATCCATATCTCATAACAATTTAGTAGTGGCTATTAGAGTGGCACAAGATCTCACTTTTCTGCAAATTATGTTTGGTGTACAATAAATATTTTACTCTTGTTGTACAACAATCTCTGCCAAACAAACTACGCTGATGAGCATTGTTGGAATGCTTGACCAGAACTGGGTAGTTCTTTGGTGAGTTTGGAGCAGCAATGCTTTCAGGTGTCCAACACCCAAACTAAGGCAGTTGACACCAAGGTTCAGCCAAACTAAACAAAAACAGTGTAAAATAAATAAATAGGACCAGTGAAAACAACCAATCTCACAGTCCATACCTAATTTACCCCTATTTCTGACCAAAGAAAAGCCTGTTCTCAAAGGATGACACCAGCAATTGTGTGTTGGGCTCTAAATGATGCCCTACATGCAGTACTGTACCTGAATGCATCCGGTGTGAATGCATCCAGAACTATGAGACACTGAACCATGTGTGGTTAGGTTTAGGGTATACCCTAGGTTTAGGGTTTGCTCAAATATGTGTTTGAACAGAGATACTGCCATGTGTCTCTCCAAGCAATAAGGTGTGAACTAAGTTTCTGATGAAAAGGCAAAGACACCAATAACACACTCACAAGCAGTGAGTGGTGGTACTGATTCACTCCATAGCCTGCCAGCAACTACACAACATAGACAGAACAAAAAGGAAGGTGATCACAGCAATCATGTCAGGGGAGTATGATCAGCAGAGGGTCAACAGGTCATTTAGTCTTTCACCTCTGTTGGACATTACCAGTGAATATGGTTAGACTATGAGTAATGTTGGTGCATGATCCTCCCCAGTGGGCATTTAAGAGACCTCTACATGATAATCATAAGCCTGTTGTTAAAATAAAACTGTAGTTAAGTCTCTCAAAAGGCAGCTTTAATTACATAAACAGTTTTCAGTAAAGTGAGTTCTGCAAATAATTTTTAGTGTTTAAAGGACAAAATCCCATATTACTGTCAGATGCTGTTATTTCTGGCTCAACTGGTCTTTTAACAGAATATTTTAGTGTTTAGAGTTTAGAGTTTATACCTTTTGGTTCACAGTATCTCGAACTAATTGGTCCTCTTTTAGTGTACAAATTTTATTGTGTTTTGTATGATATCATGAATGACGTGAGTATATCAAACTCTTCATGATGAAAATATGAAAACTGTAAGAACTCATTCTGTAGTTAATTTTGACTCAGTCCCAAAAAAGCCATCCTGCTGCCCGAAATACTGACTAGAGCACCACACATGTATTAATCTGCTGTTGAAAACAGTCACCAGCAAATGCATTGATTGTTTGAGTAATGTTTTTTTTTTCTTTTTTTAAACTACTCTGTTCTAGGAAATTACAGCTGTTTCTGTGTATTTAAAGATTTATGTTGTCAGTAGGAACCAGTGGGCTTGAAGCTGAGTGCCACAGAATGGGAAAGTCAGAAGGTAATGAGAGGCTGACTGAAACATTGGTGGTTTTGGTCTTTTTGTGGTATTTGTTTACAATTAAAAAAACACAGAACAGAATAGTGGACCTCTGTATTAACCAAACATTTTTTTCTCTGAGAAGATGCAGATCAGAATGCTGCCTCTCACTGCTTTCTGTATTATGAGCCTCTTTCTTGGAGAAAGAGAAAGAAGAAGAAAAGGAGGCTTTTCCAACACAAATTGGCACTGTAGTTATATTAATGTAGTAAAAGCCTGCATGTTATAATGGCAACATGAGCTATACTCAGCTATACTCAGTATATTTGTCCTGCTAAGAATTCCAAGTTAATTTTAATCATATCAGTGCTTTGCTTGTGTATTTTAAAAGATACACTGTAGCAAAATACAAACATTTCCTGCCTCTGTGGGAGAGTAAAGGTTAAACAGCATCTCTACTCCCTCTTCCTCCTTTCACTCTGCCTCTGTGTTCATGTTCTTTGATAAATGCTTTTTTATTCCTTTGAGTTTCATCCTCAGCTTAGAGAAACAAACAAGCTGTCGAGAGTTGAATCTTCAGCTCTAATACATGTGATCAAAGCAGTGTGTGTTTCAGGGAGCTGGGATCTGTCAGTCAGAGCTTTAAGCAGACAGACAGGTATGTCACAATCACAGACAGCCGAGCAGTGTCATCATGAAGGAGAGCAGAGAACAAATTACCCTGACACTGCCTGGTGTATCTATGCCACATAGAACTACACTTAATATACTTTTCACTTCTACACAACACACATCTGCTCAGTGGATTGGCACAGACATTCATGGTGCCCAGAGGAGGATCTCTATTGACTTTGATGATACCTTAATCTCTCTAGTGCTACCAGCAGACTTTTTTGTTGTTGAAATTTCCATATCCATATTCATGGTTTGCCATGAAATTTGCTACAGATATAATTAGTCCCAAGAGGATGAATCATAATCATAACTTTGGTGATCCTCTAACTTCCTTTAGTGCCATCAGTTTTAATTTGTCCAATACCTGCATAACTAATGACATTCCCATCAGCCTCAGCTCATCTGTGTTTACTACTAATTAGAGAATGTTAGCATGCTAACATGTTTAACTGAAATGTTGAAAGTAGTAAACATTCAACCTGCTTAGCATTAGCATGTTAGCTTTATCATTGTCCTACCTCAAACTACTACAGTATTCCCCCCAAAAAAACTTTAATGGTTTTGTAATTGTTTTTAGTACTTACATTACAAAGTAAAGCACACATTTAGAATTGAACAAGGAATGACAAGACCAGGCTTCACTTAAACTGATCACATTAGCCCCAAGTTAGTTTATTACTGGTTCAGTTTCACACAAGCCAGGCTTTTCACAAAAAAACCATTATTAGCCCCATCTGTGTTAAAAGCTCTTTTCCCCAAAAAGCTTGTCAGTTCAAGTCAAGTCAAGTCAAGTCAAATTTTATTTATATAGTGCCAATTCACAACAGAAGTTATCTCGAGGCACTGTGCTCCACACAATGCTCCTGTGGAAAAAGATGAGTTTAGTGGTATATTAGATTAACCCAGAGCCATGTACACCAATTAGCCACAACATGAAAACATTAAAACCTATGACTTGCTTTATTGGCTGAATGGTGAATACAGTATACCGTATAGATACATAAATGCCTCTATCTATTGGTCTATCTATGTATATATGGAGAGAGAAAGAAAGATATCGATAGCTGTATATATCTATACAGTATATATACTAAATATATATACTGTATACATGCACCATTCAGCCATAACATAACTGGTAACTGGTTTTAATTTGTAGCTGACTGTTATAATCACTGCAGGCCAACATATAGTCCACAGGATATCTTTATGTCCCAACACTTAAGATCCAAGTCACATCCTAAGCCTTGAGATCATGAGTGATGTAAGGGATATGATTGATTACATATTCACTGAGCTTGAAAGTTCAGTTTTGACCTTGGGAACTGTAGTTTTACAAACAAACAGACTAACCAAAAAAGCAACTTGAAGTCTTTCTAGTTTGGTCTGGAGCTTTCAATCATATTCCACTTCCACCACATTTTTTTCAACAGATAAAGTTTGCTCAAACTCCATCCACTGAGGATCTTGCTTGGCCTTCTTTATCTTCAACTTTATCTGCTGAGGAAGACTATGTAATGTAACTGAAAGCTCAAGAAAAAGATAGTAACTTGAATTTAATGTTTTTTTTTTTTTCAAACTATACAGTGATCAGCCACAATATTAAAACCACTGGCAGGTGAAATGAAAAACACTGATTATTTCATTACAATACAATGTTCTGCTGGGAAACTTTGGGCCTCTCATCTGGATCATCTTACTTGACATGTACCACCCACCTAAACATTGTTGTAGACCCAGCCCTTTTCTTTGGGTCCTGGGGGTTGCAGGGTTGGGCCTCCGTAGATCTGACTTGAACAATATACTGTAATGAAATAATCAATGTTATTCACTTCATCTGTCAGTGGTTTTAATGTTGTAGCTGGTCAGTGTATATCTATTATTGACAGTCGAGGCAGATAGCCGCCCACCGTGGTCTGGTTCTGCCCGAGGTTTCGCCTCAGAAAAGGACGCCGCCACCGTCACCTGGTGCTCATGGTGGGAATTGCTGGGTCTCTCTCTCTGTAAATATAATATAAAGAGCATGGTCTAGACCTGCTTGATATGAAAAGTGCTTTGAGATAACTTCAGTTGTGATTTGGCGCTATATAAATAGAATCGACTTTAATTGAATTAATCAATACTATACACTGCTATGATTCAGCACTAGTATATTGTTTGAACCACAGTGTCCTCAGTTTGAGTCACAACAAACACCTTTGTTGCACAGTCTTCCCCATCTCTTCCCCCTCATATCCTGTCATCTCTCTTCTCTAAATTATGGAACACTATCAAATTGTTGGTTAAACCCCACAGTGAAATAAACCTAACACTAGATTTGAACCCTGGGGGTCATGTGATTACTACCAACACATAGTCTCTATGGAGCTCTCAGAGCACAGAACACAGCTGTGTGTGGTTGTCTGTGGGATGAACACAACAAATTCTCTCTGTAGTAGCAGTTCACTGACTACTGGTGGCACTCCATGTGCTTCTGGAGCTGCATGAGCATACTGTCATATGGATACACAACAATTAAACAGCCCAGCATCCTACTGCAGCCCCACACACATTTATGCACACACATAAAGAATATAACACATACGCTTAAACATACAAATACACATGCATGCACAAATGCACACACCCACGCACACAGCAAGCAGGATTGAGACTTTGACACAGATAATCATGCTGTGTGGTTGTAGTTTGTTTTTGACCCAAACTTCCCTGGTCTGAGTCTTTGCCAAAGCCTTGGCCTCTCCAGCTGGCTGCATCCAAGCAGCCGTGACACTTCAGAGATTTAGAGGATTGTAGGCGAAGAGATGGACACAAGGCTCATTGAAAGAGGAAGATTGGTTCCAATTGGGAGGAGGTGGTTGGAGGTATCCCTGCAAACACTTGGAGGGACTGTTTACCCGAAGAATCCCCAGGCAATGATAAAGCTGGGCCTAACAATGTGTTTTTATATCCACTCTGCTCGTACAGAGACAGGATACGTCTATGTCACACACACAACCACAAAAGCTGAAATGTCAATACGCAGGTTAATGGACTTTTGAAGAGCAGAGGCAGTTTTTTATTTGCAGAAAATAACACCATAACACTGTGATGTAGACAGCCAACACTATCGAACTGCTGATTGAGTTATCATGTCATTAAACAATACAAAGTTTGCTGTGGAGCAAGATACCCAGAGGATACTGAACATGTTAAAACATAGATTTCCATTTGCTCAATTAAGTATTGCTCCAGGAATGGAAAACCTCAACTACACCCATGACTTGAACAGTGCAGTGTAACTTACAACCACAATCTAACCACATCTAACTGGTAACACAGTAAGTACAAATGAATATGAGTCAACATATTGTGCTTTTAAGTAGCATGGAGTCCCTGTCTATCATTCAAAAAAGTATCCACTACCAAACAAATGAGTTTATTTGAAATAGTGCTGCAAAAGCCAGAGTTGTTATATATTGATTATATATTATTAATCAGTTATACATGGTATGTGTGAAGTTTTTTTCCTTTTTGTGTGTGTGTGTGTGTCTGTGTTAGTTGAACATACTGAATGATTAATTTCTTGCTCTACTACCCATGAACCTCAGCTCCTGCTATGACCTGTGAAATCAGAATTGACATTCTCAACATTATCAGAATACTTTGTTGTTGCAGGGTTGAACAGGACTGTTTGTTCAAGATGGCTACATGATGTAGAGTTGCAAAGTGGGAGGAGGTGTTTCAAGCATCCAAGGTAAGTAACCATCATAAACATATCTGCAAAGGCAGTGTTGGTGACAGATGGAGCTTGTACATACTTAAATCATCAGCATAAAAAAATGAGCAACTATGTTAGAAAATATCTAGTTCTCTGTCAAAGGTACAAGACTGTGTCCATAAAAAGGTAGGAAAGAAGTTAAATATGATTCCCATTGTTCATTTCAGTAAGCAGCCTTTTGGCCTTGATAGGCATTTTAAAACTGCTGTACTTCATGTTTAAAATAAAAATTAAATTTCCATGCTTGCACAAGGCATATGAAATCATTGGCAGAATCCACATGGGGGTGTTGTGTTTGTATTATTGACAAAAGTCAGTGAGGCGTGAGCGACTCAGCTGGATGGCAGCCACAGTCCATATGTCACTTGCTTGTGCTTACATCACAAACCATGTTTATATCTCCTCAGTAAGATGTTTCAGTAGATTATTATACAGTGATGATAGAGTGACATGACAATATTACTTTATTGATCTGATGTATATCAGAATATCTTTATTGTCATTGTCACATGTACAATGAAATTAAAAGTGCCATTGCATCGATGCATCATTCCTAAAACAGAATATAAATAAGTAAAATAGAAACAATAAATAAAAACAAGCACAAACACACACACACCCCATCCATTCTGTTCTTATTGGACCTCAGGTTATGTTTTTGGCTGCACTGAGTGTGGTTATTGCTGTTGGGTAAAAACTGTTCTAAGGCTGAGGGCTGTAGATGTATGATGGCCCACTCTAACCCTCTGGCTGCGACCAGACAGGAAGCTGAAGACCCAGGTCCCTCAGTTTGTGGGGGAGGATGGTGTTGAACGCAGAGCTGTAGTCTATGAAGAGCAGCCTCACATAGTACCCTGCTGCTCCAGGTGGGACAGTGCAGCATGGAGGGCTGTGGCTACGGCATCTTCTGTAGATCTGTTCACTCTATAAGCAAACTGGTGGGGGTCAAATCTTTGAGGGAGGAGTGATGTGATATGACCCCTGACCAGTTTGCTTATAGAGTGAACAGATCTACAGAAGATGCCGTAGCCACAGCCCTCCATGCTGCACTGTCCCACCTGGAGCAGCAGGGTACTATGTGAGGCTGCTCTTCATAGACTACAGCTCTGCGTTCAACACCATCCTCCCCCACAAACTGAGGGACCTGGGTCTTCAGCTTCCTGTCTGGTCGCAGCCAGAGGGTTAGAGTGGGCCATCATACATCTACAGCCCTCAGCCTTAGAACAGTTTTTACCCAACAGCAATAACCACACTCAGTGCAGCCAAAAACATAACCTGAGGTCCAATAAGAACAGAATGGATGGGGTGTGTGTGTGTTTGTGCTTGTTTTTATTTATTGTTTCTATTTTACTTATTTATATTCTGTTTTAGGAATGATGCATCGATGCAATGGCACTTTTAATTTCATTGTACATGTGACAATGACAATAAAGATATTCTGATATACATCAGATCAATAAAGTAATATTGTCATGTCACTCTATCATCACTGTATAATAATCTACTGAAACATCTTACTGAGGAGATATAAACATGGTTTGTGATGTAAGCACAAGCAAGTGACATATGGACTGTGGCTGCCATCCAGCTGAGTCGCTCACGCCTCACTGACTTTTGTCAATAATACAAACACAACACCCCCATGTGGATTCTGCCAATGATTTCATATGCCTTGTGCAAGCATGGAAATTTAATTTTTATTTTAAACATGAAGTACAGCAGTTTTAAAATGCCTATCAAGGCCAAAAGGCTGCTTACTGAAATGAACAATGGGAATCATATTTAACTTCTTTCCTACCTTTTTATGGACACAGTCTTGTACCTTTGACAGAGAACTAGATATTTTCTAACATAGTTGCTCATTTTTTTATGCTGATGATTTAAGTATGTACAAGCTCCATCTGTCACCAACACTGCCTTTGCAGATATGTTTATGATGGTTACTTACCTTGGATGCTTGAAACACCTCCTCCCACTTTGCAACTCTACATCATGTAGCCATCTTGAACAAACAGTCCTGTTCAACCCTGCAACAACAAAGTATTCTGATAATGTTGAGAATGTCAATTCTGATTTCACAGGTCATAGCAGGAGCTGAGGTTCATGGGTAGTAGAGCAAGAAATTAATCATTCAGTATGTTCAACTAACACAGACACACACACACACACAAAAAGGAAAAAAACTTCACACATACCATGTATAACTGATTAATAATATATAATCAATATATAACAACTCTGGCTTTTGCAGCACTATTTCAAATAAACTCATTTGTTTGGTAGTGGATACTTTTTTGAATGATAGACAGGGACTCCATGCTACTTAAAAGCACAATATGTTGACTCATATTCATTTGTACTTACTGTGTTACCAGTTAGATGTGGTTAGATTGTGGTTGTAAGTTACACTGCACTGTTCAAGTCATGGGTGTAGTTGAGGTTTTCCATTCCTGGAGCAATACTTAATTGAGCAAATGGAAATCTATGTTTTAACATGTTCAGTATCCTCTGGGTATCTTGCTCCACAGCAAACTTTGTATTGTTTAATGACATGATAACTCAATCAGCAGTTCGATAGTGTTGGCTGTCTACATCACAGTGTTATGGTGTTATTTTCTGCAAATAAAAAACTGCCTCTGCTCTTCAAAAGTCCATTAACCTGCGTATTGACATTTCAGCTTTTGTGGTTGTGTGTGTGACATAGACGTATCCTGTCTCTGTACGAGCAGAGTGGATATAAAAACACATTGTTAGGCCCAGCTTTATCATTGCCTGGGGATTCTTCGGGTAAACAGTCCCTCCAAGTGTTTGCAGGGATACCTCCAACCACCTCCTCCCAATTGGAACCAATCTTCCTCTTTCAATGAGCCTTGTGTCCATCTCTTCGCCTACAATCCTCTAAATCTCTGAAGTGTCACGGCTGCTTGGATACAGCCAGCTGGAGAGGCCAAGGCTTTGGCAAAGACTCAGACCAGGGAAGTTTGGGTCAAAAACAAACTACAACCACACAGCATGATTATCTGTGTCAAAGTCTCAATCCTGCTTGCTGTGTGCGTGGGTGTGTGCATTTGTGCATGCATGTGTATTTGTATGTTTAAGCGTATGTGTTATATTCTTTATGTGTGTGCATAAATGTGTGTGGGGCTGCAGTAGGATGCTGGGCTGTTTAATTGTTGTGTATCCATAT
>BRZM01002713.1:95552-134195 GCA_033238685.1 Lates japonicus | reverse complement strand
GAGTCTGGTAGTGACATATAGGGATGTTCTTGCTCAATAATGATCAATGAATAAAGATTTTTGTCCCAATCAATCATTTACACCCACATCATTTAACGAAAATAAGACCCAGGTTAAAAAATACAGGAGTTATCATTTAAAGAAACAAGCACTGTCTCCTAATTCCATACTATGTTTTGTTATTATCCCTGTGTCTGTGCAGTAATGTTGAAAGTGCACTTGGTTTTATAATAATGGAAGCAGCATCCTTATTGTAGCCTTGATTAATCTGTTTCTATGAGATCAATTCACACACAGTCTGAGCACATTAGTCCTGTTAATGGATTATTGGACTGCCTGTAAACATCTTTCTGTTTGAACTGTTTGAAAGGGGCAGAGAACAGAATACAGCTTATGCTAATAGGATAATATTGTACTCGCAGCTCAAAGGCTCCCAGGCAGCTGTAAATCCACTTTAACAATGATGTGAGCGGCGTTCGGTGGCTGCGACACACAGCTCAGAGTGGAGACGCTGCACGTCTGTTTCCTCTGAATGTTTGTGTCAAACAGTGAATCAGTCAGCAGGAAAGTTAGAGGAAACTTTGGTCAGGCAGGTACGTGAGTGTGTAAAAACAAACTGTAGGAAGTTACAAACAAGTCTGATAAATCAGGCAGTGAAGTCAGCTGGTAGGTAAGAACTGAGCTACAAACTAAAAACCCACACACCACCACAGCACACTGTATTTTTAGACTTCAGCAGCCAGAAAGGAGCACAGATAGACGATGATCAGAGTCACTAACTTACACTGCAGCTTCTGTTCAGAAAAGCCAATGAAACTAAAGAAAAATGCAGAATTTGAATGAGATGGTGGGTAGAAAGACGGCAGGGTCAGAGGGCTCGAGGACTTCATCAGACTGAGGTGAACCTGTGGCAGACACACACACCCTGAACAGTGGCACTGGGCATTCCAACAAGTATTGAACACATATGACTGGCTGTATAATTTTATAATCCAAATATTAACAGCAGTTGACCCAGACTCGTCCAGTGTGGTCTCATGAGTCGTCATGTAATGTAATTTAAATGAAAGTCTAAATGCAGAGAGACTTACTTGATGTAGGTGTTGGCGTTGCCCTCGGGGAAGACGTACGGGTGTTTCTTCCTGAAGACGTGACCCACTCTGCTGCAGGGAAGGATCTCCAGACTGCCGCCGCACTGCCACACCCGGAACGAGATCTCTGCACACACCACAGACACACACATATACAACCCTTAAACTACCCTGCGTTTTCATAAAGACATTTTTAAAGTGCCGTATTGTACTGAAGGTACAGTTTACACTGCGCATGCAAACACTGAAGTACATATGGAACCTCATATACGTATTCTGTTTGGGGCATTTTTTAGTCCAAGAAAATAACAAAGATCTCAAAACCCATCCATAACACATATACATGTAACCCTTACTGCCGCAGTGTAACTCCTGTTAAGTATGTTGCTTTAATTTTACAGTGAATCTCACTGTGATGTCGTGCTCTTAAAGTGTGTTGTATAAATAAACTGACGTCTAAGTTGCAGATCAGATTGGTGAGCTGCCGCTGTTGTTCGCCACATCCCTGCTGATTGAACTTTTTTGATCAGATGTGCATTATTTTAATCTGTTGAAAATGAACACTGTGACTTAATTTTGGTTCGGTTGATGTCTCTTTGTGTAACTGGGTTTGGTGTTTTTGTTCTGTGTCTCTTTGTTAGTTTCCTATCCTGCACATCATGGCTAAGTGGCTCAGATCTCCCTGAATATTTGATGAACCACTGATGGACTCTGATTTGTTTGTTTGACTTGAGTGTGTGTGTGTAAGAGAATGTGTGTTGTGCTACTGTATGTGTGTGTGTGTGACCTGCTTACACTGTGCTCGTTCTCTGATGTGAGCTCAGAAACACACGATAAAGACACAACTAACTTCACTGTGTGTGTGTGTGTGTGTGTGTGTGTGTGTGTGTGTGTGTGTGTGTGTGTGTGTGTGTGGTAAGAGTTGGTGCTAATTCACAGAGCTGCTGTCTGTGTGTGAGCTCCGAGGAGAGACAGAGAAAAGTAACAGAGTTTCCCCAAAGAACGGGAGGCTGAGAACCTTACAAAGCTTTACAGCCATTGTGAGGGAGAGAGACATAGATAGAGAATGAGAGAGAGAGAGAGAGAAAATGAGAGCATGACTGGGTTTGATGAGGAAGAGGAGAGATGGAAGTAAGGATGAAACACCAGAGAGTACAAAGGAAAGAGAAGTCTGTGAGTTACTGAGATTCTGACACAGAGCCTGTGAGACTGACAGAAACATGACACAGAGCAAATGAGTGTGTGTGTGTGTGTGTGTGTGTCAGAGAGAGGGAGAGAGGGAGAGAGGGAGGGGAAAAACAGTCTTTCATTGATCTGAGAAAAGCAGCACTACAGCAATCAGCAAACTGTCTCCAACACACACACAGAGTGTGGATGACTGGAGGCAGATCGCAGCAGGAGAGCCAGATGTTGCAGCTGGATGAACGTCAGAATGAAAAGTTCACCTTCCTTCAGCTTCAGATACTAAAGAACTTAACTCACCAGCTCAATCGTTCCTTTCTCTCCACCATCCACTCAACTGTGCACTTCTTAAAACCAACACTATCTCCTACAGAGTGTGATTATAGAGTATTGATCTGTTTTATTAAAAAGGTTTTAGGGGATGTAACTGCGGCATGGATTGTGTTCACTGCCATCGTTTTTTGCAGTTTTAGAAATGTGATGTGATACTGGAAAGACGTCACAGGGAGGTGAGATGATAGATGGATTCATGTTGCTGAGTTTAGGCAGCACAAGATAAGTTAAGGGAAATATTGTATATAAAGGATTCAGTTCCATTACTCTCACCTCAGGCAGAGTGTTTTCTGCCTGAGGTGAGAGTAATGGAAAACACAGTAATTAAATAAATTCAGTACAGTGGAGGATTTCTGTACAGATCACAGAGTTTTTGGTCTTACACGCCTGTGGCTAAAACTCCATGGTGTGTGAAAACTTTTTAAAGTTTTTAAGCAGAGTGTGGTAATTATTATTATTTCCTTTTATTTTCTCATAACTGCAGAAATGATCTTATAAATACAGCTGCAGCTGTTATTTTTTCACCATCCATCCCTGGTAGGATATGATGATGAAAGAGTTACAGATGCCAAAAAAGGATCAATTACCGCTCTCCATATGTTCAAACCTCTGGATCTCATCACTTTGAATGGGCTGATAATTGCAAATCTGGTGTAATCATCAATAAGAGATTATTATTTATTTTATTTCAAAAAATCTTAAAGAAGTTGAGAGAAAAAAGCAGCAAAGAAGAGGGAGAGGCTTAGAGTGATCATTAGTAACTAAACAATAACTGTTGTGATGTTTTTAGACACATTTTCATTTACAATTTAATCACTATCACAATACCAGGTGCAGTTAAAAGGTTCAGAGACGGATCCTGTTGCAAACACAGTGTGGTACAGTAACGTCCATGCAGCAGGTCAGTATTCTGCGTTATGTGGCAGGATCAACATCTGGACCTGGGTGACGTGTTTTTGTGACGACTAGCAGGTGCACAGCTGTGATTTCACCATGGACCTCAAATGTGAGAAGACAGAAAACATCTGTGTCATGTCATGTCGAGTTGGATCTACAGCTATGACCCTGAGACCAAACAGCACACTTTACAGTGGAAGAGCTGCTGTCTCCAAGACCGATGAAGGCTAGTCAGGATGTACAGAGTAAATTCATCCCCAAGGGTCAGACTGTCAACGGCAACTTGAACTGCCGTTTTTTTGGCCACACCAACACAATCATCACTCCCCTCCTGCCCTGCTCATCACATTTGGCTCCCTGCAACTTCTTCCTCTTCCCCAAAATGAAATTCAAGCTGAGGGGTCGCCATTTTGCCATACGGGACTTCCAGGGAGTGTAGCAGGAACTCTGGAGTAGTGTATCACTGCACAAGGTGATTACTCCGAAGGCGGCGGCAGCCAAATTTAAATCAGGTGCAGTTTTAGCTTGTTACAGACACAGTCTCTGAACATTTTGATTGCACCTCAACTGTAAAATATCTGTTTTTCTCTGTGATGATTTGTCTGTTTGTTTCTTTGAGAGACCAGTTATAGCAACAGCAGCTCACCGAAGTTCTCCCCGCCCCAGATGTCCATGGCGGTGTCGTATTTTCCGAGGTGATTGAACCAGGACCTGTCGATCACAAAGAGCCCGCCTGCGATGATGGGAGTCCTGTCAGAGAGAAAAACAGCAAGAGGAGGAGGGAGACAGGAGGGATGAATGTGTTCAGGCAGGTAATGTTATCTGAGGATACTGGGATTTGTTGGCACAGTGTAACAGTATCCAAAGAATCCTCTGGCTGTGAGTTTAAAAAGCAGTTTTATACACAGAAAACAACATGTCCTGGTCTTTACAAAGTCTTTACTGTCACCATCCTTTTCTCGTTTGACGTTTGATCTAAAACGTCTCCAAAATCTAATCTGATCTCATCTAAAAACAAAAAGACACCATCACCACTTGTGTTGCTAGAATAGAAAATAGCTTGTTGGTCTGCTCTCTCTCTCTCTCTCTCTCTCTCTCACACACAGACACAAAAGACAGGCTGAATCATGATCTGGACAATGTGATGAGAGACTAGCTGAGGGCCAGCACGCGTCATCAAATACCCTCTGTTTATCAGCAACTATCCTGCTGTCACCGCCAGCAAATAGCACTCAGTGTGTGCCTGTGTGTGTGTGTGTGTGTGTGTCCGTGTCTGATTGTGTGTCTGTGTCTGCATGTGGGTGGAGGAACATAAAACCTTTTTCAAGCTCAATTTGTCCTTGTGTGCTTACAGGAATGTAAAGTGCATGTGTGTGTAAAACTCTGTGCTCGTGTTGAGTGTGGATCACGCATGTGACTGAGGAAATGAAACAGCATAAAATAACTTGGCAAATAAACAGACTGAGACAAGGCTGGCTCATATTTGTGTGTGTGTGTGTGTGTGTGTGTGTGTTCTCTGTATCTTTTTGAGGACAGATCCATGAGGACCGTTTTACCTCCTCCATGAGTTTCAAGGCTTATCAGACACTACAACACTGCACTGTGGTTACACTACGATGAGACAGGACTTTACAACTCTGGAAATGAATTCACGCTCACATTATGTACCAGGAATGTGAGCTCCAAGTATTACTAATGTGGGTCTGGAAGGTACAATTAGTCAAGTACCTGTATCATTGTGGTTGATAGTAACAGTATGATACTTGCAACACATTCTCACTCCTCGACATTTGGTCAGGTCTCCCTTAATTTTAAAACGTGACCTGGCACCCCATTACTCCCACTTTTCAACATGCAAAGGCAAAGTATTTTTTGAATGAGTGAAACCCTACATTTATTAACAGCAGTAGGAGGTGGTAGGGGGGCGATGTCGGTCGTACAAAACACGTGACTGTCACCAAAGACCAGGGTTTGTATCCAGACACCAATCTAGTGGGGGTTGACCAGCAAATAAACAGATTTTGTTTAAGTTTGCGGAAAGAGTGTGATGTGGTTTAAAAGTTCAATGTCACTTCAAACCATAATGAGCTCTCATCCCACATATGTCTGCTTGACTTGTGTCAACCCTCATTGTCTATCAAACTAACCTGCACCTTAAAATAATGATGCTACAGTGGTACCCAGTGTGTTAAAAGTGACACCAGGGGTCCAGAGTGTCTGTATATGATGGTTAAGGTAGTGATGGTTCTCAGAAGCACACCCTCCAAATGTGTGGGTATGTGTGTGTGTGTGTGTGTGTGTGTGTGTGTCCAGACGGACACAATGACTCAGCCCAGCCTCCGCAGTTTGCCACATATTGACAGAAGCAGCACACTGACATCCAGGTGAGACAGACCACACAGGGGGCCACAGCCACCCTCTCTCTATATGTCTCTCCACCACACACACATAGACACACACACACACACATCACCACCCGTCCATCTGTGAGTGTTTAACACTGTGTCCCCACTAAAAAAAACATGCATGAAGTCAGGCAGGCACAAGTTGGCACAGCGGTAAATCTGGGTTCCTGCCACCAATCTGACTTATGAAGAGGAAGAAAAGCAAAGTTTTATTCAGTTCCAGGCTTGTGTGTGTGTGTTGTTGTGTGTGTATCTTTGTGTGTGTGCTCTGTGGTTTCTATGCCTTCGCTTTGTTTGTTTGTTCATCTCTCCACAGCAAATGATTTGTCAGGCATTGATGTTTCAGTTTGTAAACTTGGTAAATTACTTTTGCAGGGGCAAAGACAGGTCGAACCAGGGGGAAACATTTGTTGCTGATCGTTGCAGACTGGGATCTTCCTCATTTTAACAGCACTTCAACTAACCACCACAGCAACAGAAAATGTGATAATGTGTTTATTATGTTTTAAAGCTTTATTCCTGTTTTTCAAGTTTTGTTGAAATAGCGGTGACATTGAGTCCAAGGGGAGCATGTGATAATGTGCTCTTTTTCTCAATAGACATTCAGACCTTAGTCAACTCACTGGTTTCAGACGCAGACCCAGACATGCACTATACTATACACTATTTATTTACTGCTATCTAGATAAACGACCTTAATTTTATAACACAGCTGAAAATAGCTGTAACCAGAAAAGTAGAAAAGTATAAAGAAAAAATTGGAAATCATTCATGTTGACAGACATATATTTGTGGTGGAATATTTGTCCATTTTAAAAAACTGCAGGCTGTATTTTTTCTCTTCTCTACAGAGATTACTGAGATCTGTGTGTCCATATAGATCAAACACACACACACATCCATGAACATAGAAACACTCAGACCACATTTAGCAGCAATTAAAACTCTCCACTCGAGCTTGAAAATGGGAAGTGAAGATCAGGGGTTAAACGCCCACATTCAAGTTTTTCAGACAAGTTTTTCAGTATCTATTTATTTTACTTTCTAAACACGAGGATGACTTCCTTTGTAAGAATCAGAGGAGGGAGATGTTTACATGCCAACAAAACTTGAGAACACTTTTCTCCTCCTCCTCTCTGTAAATCTCCCTTCACACATCATCCTCACACCTTCTATCCTCTCCCTCTTTTCTGCCTCCTCCCTTCTCTCCGTTGTCCACACTCACTTAATGAGCTCTGAGGTCAGGATATGTACACTCTCTATCACACTCTTGTTTTATACCATAAATGCATGTGTATGGGTGTGTGTGTGTGTGTGTGTGTGTGGGGATGTGTGAATTACTTGATTGGCTGAGTCGGGTCAATCCGGCGAGCCCTCTGTTCTGGCGACAGCTGCTCCCACTTAAAATGGAGACTCCAATCGAAACCTGAGAGAGAAAAAGAACATAGAGTACATACTGTATACACTGACCAAGCACACACGCCCATGGAAACAACACTCCCAGATGGCAGTGGCCTCCCTGAGAATGTGCTGCTGATCTTGTTGCTTTCTTTTGAATATTCATACACCAATAACTACTGAAAACACACACTGATATCTCCATTTGTTGACATCATGGAAAATGTTCAATAAATACTGAATTTATATACTGAGATGAATCAGTTAAGTGATAACTAACTTTTTACACTTTAACTGTTACATTCCTGCATTTGGTCTTTTTAATTATCATGTACTTAAACATGCGTGTGCATGTGTGTGTTGGCCTGTGGAGGTGTGTGTGTTTGCTGAAATGGCAGTCCAGCAGGTCAAGGAGTTGCTGCCACAGCACTCCCATCCCCCACTAGTGTGTGTGTGTGTGTGTGTGTCTGTATACACACACATGTGAGTCTGTCTGTGTGTTTCAACGTGTGTGTGTGTGTGTGTGTGGCTGGATCAATGAAAGTCCATCTTATAACCATCTTTTTTATATTATTAGCGACAGCTTCATCTATAATTAAAATGTCCTTTGTGAGCCCAACTATCACCATCGATTCCCATGTTGGTGTGTGTGTGTGTGTGTGTGTGTGTGTGTGAGAGAGAGAGAGAGAGAGAGAGAGCAGTAGACAGGGCTATTATCAGCATTGATTGGCAGACTGCTGTTACCAAGAGAAGAAGATTGGAATAAGACAGGCTAATGGAAAGAGAGAGCGACTATGAAGCTCTTAGGGGAGACTGGTTTCAGAAAAAGTGAGGGATGATGGTGGGGAGACGGGAGACGAGTGGAGAGCACAGTTGTGTATTGTTCTGATGTATTATCAGGTCATTTGGTTTCAGCTCATCTGTAACTGCAGAATCAGGTCGAGCTAAAACGAAAAGCCCTCCCCGGATTCTCCGTTCTGCATCATCGATCTGTGATGCTCAGCGCATTAAAGGACGGTTACAGATTCATCCACAAAACCTGCGTCCTCCATTTTCACTGCGATTAGTGATTTCCAGGTTTTCTAGACTGCAATACAGCAAAAATAATTCTTAATGTTTCAAAACAGAAGAAGCTCTGACTGGCTGATATTTACATACACTCTTCCTGACTTAGTTTAGTGCTTCAGGCATCCAGGGATCTGTAAGATACATACATGATGACAAGTGATGGGCATTTGGAGTGCTTTAAGGCTTTGATGGACATAAACCTCTCTCAGACTGGAGATGAGCTACAGTGTGAAAAATATCTGTGTCTTTGATAAAAAGCCAAATGTACCACACTGTGTAGATAAAATTACAGGAGAGAAGTCAGTTACAACTTATGTCAAAGTGTAGGAAACAAATTACCAAGGTTAGAATTCTGTTGATTGCTCTGCCAACAGTGAGGATTCACATTACACTTTGTACAGACCTGATAACACATTCGGCAAGGTGCATTAAATTTGACATTCTTGGTTTCATTTTGGATGGGTTGGATGTTTTGTTGCCAAGTGTCCAGAATTTGCTACAACTCTGATTCACACCTGATTTCTTTTCCAAAGTAATGGCAGCTGAGGCTCATGGGTATGGTAGTATAAGAGAGAGAGAGAAAAAAAGAATTACCAGCAATCAGTCAAGTTGAAGTTTACATCCATGTCTGTCCAGGGTCAAATAATATATGTAGTTAAGACTAAATAAAAGGAATTAAGTGTATTTTTTCATAATTAGCATATGAAGAACATACAAACACCAAAAACATAATGCCTCTGGCCACAGTTGCTGATGTGGAGGCATGAAAACAGAACTCCTTAGAACTGAAGCTGAAATAATAAAAAAATATGGTGATGATATTAACCTATATTATTGCTATGTTATCCAAGGGATTTGTGTTTCTATGTCAAAAAACAAACCAACAGTTCCTCCAGCTGAACAACTTCATACTTTCCTCCCAGCTCAGTGGTGATGAGTTTGAACGCCATCACAGATTGAAATCCAGTTTAAGAACATCTGGGTGGATCACTGGGTGGGATTTGGGGGTGATAAAATGCTGCTCTTACAAAATCACAGTGCATGTTCACAATTACTCGAATAGTCAGGATATTTTTATGTTTATTCCTGTATCAAATATAAAATCTCGAGACTCCCTCAGGGATCCTGAAGGTCACTGCTAGAAACAAATACCTCAAATGCTCGCTTGTTGTTCTTGATGTTTACGGCAGAGAGAGCACGTTCCTGAACTCATCATGAAGGGCTTCTTCATAAACCCCTCTAGGGTTTTTCTTTGTCATCAAAAGACACCCCGAAGGTGCCTCAGGGCCATTTTTATTTCTCAGAGTGTAGATGGAAGAAAACATTTCCATACCTCCACGGAGATCAGCAGAGGCTGCAACATAGGCAAAAGTGTCCATGTTGATGATGTCAATGACCGGGCTGACCACACGGGTTGGGTCCTGGACACAAACACAAAAAAACATACACATTCAAACTGGGTCAAGGCTATAAAGGAAATAAAATAGCATAAAGAGTGCCAAATAGACAAACAGGAGAGGGAAGAAGAGAAAAGAAATCCTGAGAAACAAAAAGAAATAACAGAGAGAGAAAGAGAAAAAGAGACTGGAAAGGTGAATGTGTTCCTGTGTGCGGATCATCAAATTCTGTTCCAATAAATGAGATTTTCAGTCCAGTGTGTGTGCATGTGTGTGTGAAACAGACTGTATATTTCAAGGTCATTATACTGCACCACATTAAAAGGAATTTCAGTCATTCAACACCAATCATGCACACAGCACATTTAGTGAGGTGAGAGTGACCTCTACCTCCGTTCACTTCAATTCAATTCCATTTTATTCACTTTGCTGGCATTAATGTCAAGACTATTGAGCCATATGAAAATAAAAAAAATACAGAAAAGACTTCTAAATGAAAGCAGAATGCATCAAGAAGGAGCTGAAAAAAGAATAATACAGTGAATGAATATAGAATCAATGCATGTGAACACATAAGGACATTGGTAACAGTCAGTACCTGTGAGGGTTTTCAGATTTTTCATTTTATTAATGTTAGGGATATGCAGGGTAAGGAACCAAGTTCAGAACTGATAAATCAAGGATGGCAGGGTCCTGACACCTCAAAAAAAGAAACAATCGCAGGGGAACATTAGATGTACTTTGAAGTGGGTGTTGCCAGAATAAAGAAGCAAAGAGACAAAAAGAACTGTTTAGAGACACATGGCAAAAGTTTAAAAGTTCTGACTTTCAACCAGACCTACATACAATTCCCAACAGAGACTGGTATAAAAACTTTTCATCCCTCTCATTCAAAAAACTATCATGTTCAAGATGTAGGTGTTAATGCTACTCTAAACTAGCATTCTACTCACTGCACCACTAATATGGCGGGAAGATGCATTTAGGCTGACACAGTGTAGCGTAATCTTCTGGTCTACTCTTCTTTGCAGATGATGCACTTTTCTCAATGCTTCAAGCTTAAGCTGCTGATTCAACTCTTAACATTACTTCATCTGCTTCACAAAAAAGACCCTCAGTGTTCCTGATAATTACTGTAGCACACCAGCACACTAATTTCTAACTAACCCTAAAACTACACTTTTTTTTTTACATTACTATGGTTCTAGTAGACTTGGTGTAGTTTTAAACTTTGGAGAGAGTCAGGCTAGCTATTTCCCCTTTTCCCCAGTTTAAACTGGGCTTAACATGTCCTCATTCAAGGTCTATACTTAGAGTAATATAACGTCATTTTGCTGATCATCAGTGGCCTCTGCAGCCATGAGTGGTAATTTATTCTGTTGGGCTCTGAGTCCAAGTACTTAAGTGGTTTTCATATACAGAAAAATCAGTCAGTTGACCAAAGCTTTGACTGCGTAGTCTCACTCACTGAACTGAAACAGGAATATAGACTGTTCATCTATATTCCTCATGATCTCTGGCTTCTGGAGCAGGAGGTGCTGTCGCTGTAACAAACACACCAAACTCAGTTTATAGTTCTTGATATTTTCAAAGTTTCCTGGCTGGATGTCAGAGATGAACGCTGGTTTTTAATGACTTTTAAAGTCTTTTTAACTGATCTACAGTTCGACATTACTCTTGAACCTTGCTGGGCCTGATTCCAGCAGTTTAACCCAGTGACTCAGTTAGCAGGAGTTTGTACCTGCTCTCCAAAGATACATAGAGTAAGAACAGGCTTGAGGGCGTAGAGTGACAATGACAAAGGCACCATTCTCCCTAACAGAAGTCAGTGTACTGACAAAATGATTGTGAAGATGTTATGTTAAGGTAAAATAGTTACATAATGTTGCTTTAATGCAGAGATGTGAGACCTCATTTCAGTCTGGGGAAGAAAGCAAGCCACTCCTTTAACTACAGTATTACAACAAGTATGCATTTAATTCCTCAGTGCCTGAATAAATTACTATTTGCAAGATCAAACCACATCAGCAGGGTAAAGGATGAAGAGGTTAAGTTGCAAATTCTTGCAGTGGACAAGTGCTCATTTAAGTAAATTACAAAAGTAATGCTTAATATTTGTGACTGGTCATTAAGACTATTGTTTCCTTAAACTCTAATTCACAGATCCATAATGAACTACACATGACATAGGGTGTATAAAATGAGAAAATATCAAGTATCAGCACAGCAAAAATGCCCATATCCTTCAACCCTGTTTAATCATCCATAAGACCATAAGACTCTTATGGATTTAGCTTAGTTATTGCCTCCTTAACCCTTAAATAGAGTCCTTAGCCCTTGTAAAAGCGAGAACTGGCAAAATGTCTGTACTTGATTTCCCTCATATTTCTACCTTGATGGCACCATTTGCTCTTTACAAGGATAAAAGTATAACAACACACACACACACACACACACACACACATACACACAAGTGCCAGACTTGAGCTCCCCGTTAAATCATGGAGTGTCCCTCTATTAGTTTGGCCAAATGGCTGGATGCGTCTTCAGCCAGTGATATTACAGAGCAGGTGGAGCGGTTCTGGACCATTAGCTGCAGGGTCAGTGCAAGGGGACGCAGGCTGCATCCCTCTACAGCTCCAGCCACATTACAAAGCACTGCGTCTGCTTTAATAGCTGTTAGGGTAATGACACTGTGCGGCACTCAGGGTGAGGCATTTGTGACATTACTGTTGTAATTGGATGAGTGTTATTTTCAAATCGCTTGGGAGCAATTTCTTAATCTCAGTCATTTCTTCTTTTTTTCCACCTGATTTGACAATGGGAACATCTGATGACTGAGCAGAGGAAAACTGACCCCAAAAACATCCTGCATCATAATCGCCATCATCATCCTTAATGTATCTCTCCTGTGTCAGTGATGCAGTTATTTACCGTAAACTTTCATGCCCAAAATGCTACTGAGGAACACAGAAGTCAGTACCACTGTGGCATTTAATGGTTTTAGACTTCTCTCAGTTTGTCTGATCATTTCTCTTTTATATGACTTATTTATCTTTTTAAATGATAAATAAATAAAGTATCTATCCATCTTACCTCGATTATCACTTCAGTGCTCAGATCTAAAGACTGCAGCTAATATGGAAAAGCTAAACCTGTCACTCTAAAATACATGCTTCATTGCATTTTCTCCAGGTCTTTTTTTAATCTTAGAAAGGCAGTGTTCACTGTACTTCTGTCTCGTAGACACTCTCTCCCTGCACACCTGCAGTGCTCTCTCTCCTGCTGCTGCAATTAGTCTGTTTCCTGTTTCTTTATTCTCTGAGTGAAGTCTGAGATTCTTTCAGTGAAACTCTTTTCTTTCTTAACCCACAGTGGCTAAATATTCTTTTCAGTGTTAAAACATGAAACATGTCACTTGCTTTCCCAGGAAAGAATCATCAGATACTGTGAATACACCTGAAATCACTCACTATTCACTATCTGGTGTGTTTTGCTCTTTTTTTCTACAATACATAATTATCAAATTATCCCACAGTGCAACATAAAAAGTAGCAAATATGCAATGTCACTAATCAAACCCCATTTACCATAATCTCTTATGCACCATTTTCTGACTAAAGGTCTTTAAAAACTTTTTTTAAACAACATTAATTCACATGTCAATATATTTTTTTGAGCTGTTGTTTTTGTCATGAGTACCTTCACACAGAATGTGAATATTACACAGTGAGAAAGCAATGTCATTTTATTTATTTTTTTGGAAGGGGGATTTTCTGCGTTTTCACACTGCGAATAAAGGCATCAGCCAATCACACAGGCTGCCAGAGGCTGCCTGGTTGGTCCTCTGCCTCCTCAGATGTGGCCCTGGCATTTCCAACTGGAGCCCAAATTGTCTCACCAACATCCTAAAATATGCCTGGAACCTGCCGTGAAGGTGCATATTCGTCACACCCCCAGTGCGAAAGGCCTTAATAAAGGTAAAACATTTTATTATTCACAAAAAATCTAGTAAATAATCATTGGGTGAAGGATTTCAGATGCAGACCTGGGTGCTGAGAAAGAGAAATCCATACACTTTAATGTGATGGATGTGGGTTGAGTCAGTGCTGTAGAGTATCAATTAGCATTAAAGTTTATTTATATGAGAAATATGCATAATTTTACTTTGAATCACTCTCACTTTGAACTTGACAGCAAAATAACCGCACAATACTTATTCGCCATTAATGATGAAACAATGAGAATTAGTTTGTTGACATCTAACACCAACATTCCCCATTAATCACAACAGAGCTGTCAAAGCCTCATGGAAGCTGGAAGAAAGTGTTTGTTCGCTGTAACCTACTAATACAGCATAGTAGTAGACACAAATATGGCTAGAGTGGAAAAATATGGGAGAAGAGACTGGGCTGTGAGAGCAAGTAGAACAGAAGTTAACCTGGAAGTTGGCAATGAGACAGACAATTATTTTGAGGGGAATATAACTTTATGTTGGTTTGAAGTTCAGCCTGTGTGTGTGTGTGTGTGTGTGTGTGTTTACCTGGATCAATACCTCATACATTTAAATCTAAATATATGACTATGAAGTGACTAGACAGACAGTGACAAATGACTCCTCTGCACACACACACACACTCAGCGTGAGCATGAATATGGATGATGTTGGTATAGCCGCAGAAACAAATCAGGCTCTGTGGTGGTTTCACTTATTGATCGCTACTCTATAGATGGAGATCAAAGGTCTTTAATATCAGCAAAAACAACTGTTGACTGGATGGATGGGAGAAGGTGGAGATGACTGAGAGAGTGAAGAGAAAAGAAGACAGAATGTATGTCAGGAGAGGAGTCAAATAAGGTGATAAAAGAGAAGAGAGGAGGGTGGGAGGAGGTGTAAAGAGAGGGCAGGAGAGAGGAGACATGGAGGAGGGGGGGGTGTAAAGATGGCAGAGGACAGGTGTGGAAAGGAGGAGATGGGTAGTGAAGAGAAGACGTGTGAGGAGAAAGGGAGGATGATGAGATTAGACAAGAGGAGAGAGAAAAGAAGAAAAGAGGATAGGAGTAAAAAGAGGTGGTGATGTGAGGAAGGAGGACCAGAGAGGAGGGGATACAGGCAAAAGGAGGTGACAAGAAAGGAGGATAAGGTAGAGAAGAGGAAAAAGGAGATGACAGCACTCAGTAGTTATGAAGCAGAACAAACAGAGGTAAAAGGAGGTGCAAAGAAAACGTAGAAGAAGAAAGAAGGGAAAGTGTTGTAAGAGAGGAGACGAGGAGAAGAGGTGTTAAGAGCAGTGAAGGTTAAAGGAGGTGAGAGAGGAGGGGAGGACAGGAGGAAGTTGGAAGAAAAAGTGAAGAGGGAGTGTTGTGAGGAAAGAGGCTGAGAGTGGAGGGAGGAGGAGACAAGAAAGAAGAGGCTGAAGTAGAGGAGAGAGGAGAAGAGAGGACAGGAGAGAATCAGAGTGAGGAGGAGGAAGAGAGAAAGGGAAGGGATGTGTGTAAAAGGAGCAAAAAAGGAGAAGAGAAGAAACAAGTGGAGAGAAGAGATGAGAGAGAGAATAGGAGGAGAGGAGAGGAAACAAGAGGAGGGAAAAAGAAAAGAGGGGGAAAGATGTTAGGGCAGGGAGGGGATGATAATGTGACAGGAAATGTGAGGAGGAGAGGGGAGCAGTAAAGAAGAAGAAAGATTAAAAGAAAAGGAGACACAGGAAAAGTAAAGGAAAAGAAAAGAGGGCAGGGGATGAAAGAAGGGAAGGAGTTGTAAAGGGAGAGGAGAGGAGAGGAGGTGTCTGGAGCCAAAGAGAAGGTTATGGGAGGAAAATCATGAGAAAAGGGAGGTGAAAGCAAGAAAGACAGGAGATGACAGGGCAAGGAAAGGATGAGAGAGAATGAATGAAGAGAGAGACGTGACGAGAAAAGAGGAGAGGAGAGATGAGACTGGAGGACAGACAGAGGAGGTTTGAAAAGAGAAGAGGGGAGAGGAGAGGGGAGGGGAGGTAAGGACAGAGGAGGAGGTAAGGTGAGAAAAGGGAGGAGGAGAGGACAGGATGAGGACGATGGAAGAGAGAAGGTGAGGGAAGATAAAAACAAAGCAAACATAAGGAGGAAGAGAAGAGAAAGAGGAGGAGGAGAGGAGAGACAAACAGAGGAGAGCAGAGGGGAGGAGCGGGGTGAAGGAGAGACAGCAGCACTTATTTCTTAATGAGAGGCAATCAGACCGACAGCTATTTTCTCCCATGACGCTATTTCACCTCGACCACTCAGCAGACACACACACACAGACTTTTTGTAGTGCAGCGAAGTGCTCTGTATTTATGTGGCCTTGCTGACGTTATTGACACTTATGATCCCACACACACTCCCACACCCACACACACACACACACACACACACACACACTCCTCTTCAAGGTTAGATACTGTGTGTGAAAAGTGAGTGGATTATGAATTAGTATTTATGAGTGAAGCTCTCAGTGCCACACACACATTGTTTTTCAGTGGAGTAGTGTTGTGGTCTTGTGGTCTACCTGTTTGATCCTCTGCAGGAGGGGGGGCAGCCAGTCCTTGTTGACCTCACAGTGGCTGTCCAGGAAGGTGAGGACCCCGGCCCTCGCGGCATCGGCCCCCCGCACTCTGGACCTGATCAGTCCTGACACACAAAGAGAAACACAAGCATGTTGGTTTGAAATGCTTCATACACACAAATACAATCCTATTTATTGTTTTCCACCACATCTGTTTGAATCTGAATTTGTTCATAAATTTACAAATTTATGCAACAGGAATCCTACTATCTGTCCTATACTACTACTACTACATCTAATAATAATGATCATTATAATAAAATCTTCCCTTTTGATCTATGCTAGTTTATCTACAGCTGGTTCTGGTGCTCAAGGTTTCGCTGAAGATACTTCTGACAAGCAGCCTTGACTCCTGTTAACCTTGCATCTCTCACATAATACACATATATCTTTTCATACATACTTAAATATCCAAACATACATTTTCTATACAGTACATGCTCTTGGATGCAGCTGATATCGAGCACGCTGTCTCAGAGCCGCCCGAGCTGCTCTCTGCTAAATTGAAATCTTCCACTTTGCCTCCTGAAATTGATTCTTTTCAGGGCGGCAGATCGGATAAGACAGTATATATTCAACTTTCACGCTCACAAGCTGTGACTATCAGTTAACGCACACTCACAACCTCCATCTTCCTCCCACAAACACACTCTTTCATCCACAAAGACCTCAGAGCTGCAGGGAGGACAGGATATTTGTGAAGGTGCTGGGTGGGGAATGGAACCCTGAACCTTGGCGGTGTTAGTGCCTTGCTCTTCTTATTGACACAGCCCCGTCTCCCTCCCTTCCTCAGTCTCTCAGTCAGTCAGCAAAGGGGAAAATCGATGCAGGGCTCTTAGAGGCCCTGTCAGACATGGACGCAACCTTTTAACAGGCCCATCACACTCTGCATGTGTGTGTGTCTGTCTTAAAGTTTGTGTGTGTGTGTGTGTGTCCATTTTCAAACAGGAGAGAGAGAGAGGATGGGAGCGGAGGTTAGTGTCAGGGAGAGCAAATTCGTGGGCCGGCTGATTATGGTTGTGTTGCAGAAAGACAGAGAGAGACTGAGTGTGTGTGTGTGTGTGTGTGTGTGTGTGTGTGTGTGTGTGTGTGTAAATGAGCCTGTTAGGGAGGTCTCCCTGATGGGGGCCAGTGTTCTCTTCTATTTGGACTAAATGGTCTAATCAATACTCCCTGACATGAAGACATAGTGTGTGTGTGTGTGTGTGTGTGTGTGGGTGTATGTGTGCTCTTTATATGCAAGGCTGACTGTGCAATGCCGCATGTGTGTGTGTGTGTGTTGCCGTGGCCGTGCGCGGGTCCATAGAGTGTGTGTGTCGGTGACATTGTACGAGGGGCCGTGAAGTTTCACGCGGCGGCGTTAGGCCGAGGCTCAGCCAATTAAAAATCCCATTTCATCCTCACTAAGGCTTTATTTTCTGGATGGATGGACACACACACACACACACACACACACACACACACACACACACACACACACACACACATAAACTGGACCCACATCCAACAAGCACACACAGATACACGAGTGCACTCATAGAAGTTGATGCCCATTTACTCAGAAACACACTAACACACGTACAGTGCAGGACAGGCTGACTTTGTACAGGGGAGAGTGTTGATCTGTTGATAACTTGATAACTATCTCCACCTCACACAGCTGTGTGTGCTGGCACTTTGAGTACTTTGTGCCACACCTGGTCTGAAGGCCACATGTGACTTAACAGCTCAAATGGGGGATAACAGTGTAAAACTATAAACAGCCTCTCTCAGAGGCTTTCTCTCAGTGTGGCACTCTGCTCGCACTCGTGAGAAGTTGAAAGCTGAAACAATGCTTAACCTCACCTGCTAGCTGGACACATCACTGTGTGACGTTAATGTGAGTGTGAGATTTGGGACTGACTCGACCTTGGGAGAGACCAGTGGTGACATTAAGGCGAGCAATATTAGAAGGAACGCTCACCGCGGCGGTTTATATCTACAGGTTTATAGCCTGACCTCACAGTGACTTACCCATCCCGGTCATACCTGACTGAGGGCAGACAGGACGCCACTGTGACCTACCATCTTTTGAAGTACACAAATGGTGTTTATGGTGCTAGCTGGTTGAAGCATGCTAACTTCAGTAGTTACCCTGTGTCTTTGACATAACATCAAAACAGATAATGATGATCATTTTGTTTTAAATGAAAAAATACTTACATAGAACCTTACCACTTGGTTTAGGGTTAAAGGAACAGCCTACCCAAAAATCTTTTCAGTATCTAATACTCACTGAACTAAGACGAAGAGTGGTATGCACAGAGGTCAGCAGTTACAACCTGATGAGTTCCCAAAAAGAAAAGAAAAAAAAAAAGGTTTCAGAAATGACCCTAGTGACTTGTTTCCTTCCCGTTGCTAATCTGTATGTTCAGTATGTCTCATACCTCAACATATTGTACAGTAGTCTGCTTGTGTTGTTCAAAGCTTCCTCACAGCCTCTGAAGCTCTGCCATGTGAAGAGGGATATGCAGCAATTTCATCAGGAAGCAACAGTTTGAAACATACTGAATATACAGTGTACACTTCTCACTCAAGATGGTGGGGTGAAGAGGCAACCACACAAGTTGGAAACTTTTAACTTAGGCCAAAAATATCATGTTTTATCCAGAAGATGCAGGACATATGGAGACTAAAGTTGAAAAATCTGACAGATCAGGAGAAAGAAATGAGCTTGGATTAATTATTATTATTATTAATTGGTGCTGTCATGAGACATTTTCATATGAAATCCAGACATTGTCCGTTGCTCTTCACCACATGGAGGAGATTTTCCATGCTTTGACACATTCTTGCATACTGGAAATACTTGTTTGGTTTAGGCAAGGAGGACCTGGGTAGTCTGCAGGAGGGAGGTAGAAACATCATCATGTCCTCACTCAAAATCGACATTACACTGATGTTTTACCAGAACTAGTAGGGTAAAGTCTGTTTAATGTCCAGTTCAACTAATTCAGCCATTTAAGTGTTCTCACACAGCTCCTCCGGATTAAGACTAATAGGGCTGTGGTGTGTGCATGTGTGAAACACAGTCACAGGTACACTCCACATGCACACACCTAGTTGGTGAGTAATAGAGACAGTGCATTTCTTCTTTGTAGCAAATACATATGGACATAATAAGATTCAAATTTGCCGGATAATGCAAACAGTTTATCTGAACTCAACCTTGAGAATCAGGGTTTCTCAGTTAATGTTAGAATGAGGGGCTGGGGATTGTATTAAGACAGTGAGGTCCTCAGAAGAATATAAGGAACAAGCATGCACGCTTATGTCACTCGAAGAAGCATGGTACAGTATCAGCATGGTGAGTTTTATGAGCATTAAAGACAATCAAGTCGGAAAAGCTCAGTTTACAAACTATTAACTAGCCGAACTGATGAACCCTGCATGTGTGTATGTGTGTGTTTGTCAGTGTGTGATCAGCATGACTGTGCTATAATGAAATCCTTCAGAGACAGCATGTAGGGACAAGTGTCTTGTTGTTATGGAGAGAGAGAGAGAGAGAGAGTTGGAGGAGTGAGTGAGGAAGGGAAATGACTACAAAGAACAAGAAACAGAGTGAGGTAGAAGGGAAGATAAATATATCAAATATGAGAAGTAAAGGAATGTGAGACATGCAGAGAGGAATAAAGAGAGTTATTACAGGAGCGAGAGTCGTATTGAGACATTTCAGAGCAGTGTAATCAGTTCAGATGCACTGCTCTGACCTTGACCCAACAAGCATGATAGAAGTGGTTTCTAAGTGTTTTCTACTTTAGTTTGCCTCAGTGATCATGGTGCTATTTGAACTCAGGTGGCACCAAATAACAGCAATGACACACATGTCTGAAAAGTCTCTGATTCCAGGAGGACTGTGCTGAGGACAGTTTAAAGAAAAGCGTATTCACACTATACTGATATCTTTACACTTTGAAAGCCAAAGTTAGCACTGAGACTATTTGCACGCTTTTCTGCAGCTGATAATACGTTTCTTGTTGGGAGCAGCTGGTGGTGATGGTTTGTTTGCCGAGAGCTTTGGCCATCGTTGTGTTTAGAATACAAGAGTGTTGGGAATATGCCGAAAGTGACACCACAGGTCATAAGTCAGGCTAACTGGTTAGCATGCTAACTTCAGTAGAAGACAAAAACAGAAAGAACTAGACCAAGCAAAACATTGGCGCTGGCTTTCACCACCAGAGACCGCTCTTGAAAGGACGGATGTCCTGTAAGTAAATTTACATTTGTGTGCAGCCTTTCAAAGGAGAGCTTTCAAGGGGCTGTAACATGTTTTTTATACCCACGTCAAAACATGATGGGGAATAAGGGCCATGCAATCAAAGGTGGAGATCAGCTAGGTGCTACCACTTAGAGGTGAAATGGGTTTTTGAGAAGGACTTTATCGTGTTTCTGATATATAACGTGTCCTCGTAGTCTGAATGCTCTGTTTATCTGTTTATCTGAATTTGTTCTTTATAAATATATGAAAAGTTTATATTCTTAGGAAGTTAGTGAAGACTAGAAGATGGGAAAACATTGAAATTCTATTGCATGTTTTGCTTGAAAAGGATCTAAAATATTACCTCTCAACACCCACCCCTTTTGGCAGTGGTTTATCAAAATTACATTTTATTAAAATAAAAATTAAAATTATCCACAATATGCCACCCACTACGTCTAGAAGAAGAATAAATGTCCTGTGAGCCCTGAGCATTAAACACATACAACCAGGACCATCTGCAGTCTCTCCGCAAACGTTTTCTCTGTCCCTTAAACATGCTTTCACTTCCCAGAACGCTCATGACCCCATCACATTGTCAAGCTGTCATGTTAATTTATGTATTGCAACTGTTTGTATTCTATATTTAAGAGCATGAGGCAGTTCAAACTGACGGCATAGAAAATGATAAGCATAGCCATGACGCATGACCATTAACCATTAAAATAAGGGGAACAACATCCTTATATTTAGTGTGATTGAAGCATTAGAATCTCCACCGCTGGTTGTCATTTCAGATTTTATGAAGTTATTTACATTTTGCAGCTTTTTCTTGAATTTTACAAAGTCGTCAGGCTAAAAATGAGGTTAGTCTGGCTTTGAATCTGTGGTGCGCTTAGTTTAGGGCTTGTGGAAGATATTTTCTCTTCAGTTATGCTTTTTTTTTGGATGTCTATGACTCTTTCTGCCTCTCTGGGCTCTGTTTCAGTAGCAGCTCCTGTCACTTCAATTCACCTCAGGTCATTTCAGCCTGCAGCTCCATAAACAGAGATGAATGAATTCCCCACTTCACCACTGTCTGTCCGTCTGTCTGGGAGTGAGTGAGAGTGTTTATATATGGAGATGTTTAGGCAGGCGGATGAAAAGCCCAGAGGTTTTTTTCATTAACACCAGGACAATTTATGCTGATGACAATGTGCAGAGACGCACAGAAATGCATACAAAGGAAGTATGGATAATTAAACATGCTGAAAATGCAAAATGTTAACTCTCACACTGTCGTGAAATAAACAAAGGATGTAACCAAGGTTCACACCCACAGCACACACACACATTCAAAGACAAACACACACACACACATTCTTTAGTTTCCATACTCTCTCTCTCTCTTGTTGTTGCGGAGACATTTGACTTTGGGCAGTTTTGGTGAGAAGCTGGCAGTCACTTTCTGAAAAGACAGAGCATGAAGTCAAATGAACGGAACAGAGTATAATGGAATAGAACACAACATTGTGTGCTTTGTAATATTGGCCTTATAATTTCTTAAAAGCCTGTAGGGAAATTATTAGCAGCTTGTTGAAAGCCCCTGCAGCAGCAAAACAACAATTCAGGAGCTTTCAGTCTGACAAGCCGACATTTTGTATAGTTGCTGTTCAGCCGCTGTGCGCTTCTCCCACTGAATTTTTGAGTTATATTATATTATTTTAAATATAACTGTCTGCTGTAATACATGCTCAAAAACATACCTGGTGGAAAGTGTCGAAATGAAAAGTAGAAAAGGAAAAATAGGAGAAAAACGAACCTGGGACATGAGTCATTTACTGAAGTGAAATTAATATTTAACTATGTTTTGAAAGAACAGAGGCATTTGAAAAATATACTCTGTAATATCAGAACTGGATTCAAAACAATCCCTTTATTTTTTGAAAAGAATAAACTTGAACTGAGGCAATAATGAGAAAAATAGAAAAGAACTGAAACATTAGGGCACAGAGTAAAATTATAATATATACCATCAGTGATGAACAATATTGGAAGATAGCATTGTCATCAAAAGGTTTCTCATTATATGATTATACCATCTTTTCTAACACTCCTAAGACAAAGTTGCAGATATTAGAAATAACTACTTAATGATTAGTTTCACTCCAGGTTTCACTTTTCATTTCTACTGCTTTCAAAAGGGAAATAAATAGTGACATATGGGTACAAGTGCTTTATAACCCTACTGCTTCTCTCTATTATTATGTTATGAAAAGAATATATATATATATATATATATAAAGGGTCTTGAGGGAAATGAAGAAACCTTTGTGTCACAGTGTGTCAGAGTTAAATGTCTCTGAATGACTGAAACTCCATCAGAGCTCCTTGACCGAGGAGACGCCTGGGCGCTTCCTCCAATTCCTCGAGCTCCCTTCAAGTGAGGAAACCAAGAACTCTTTGTGACAAAAGGAGAAAAAGTACTTTGACCCAGACGGAGATGCTTTGACCCATTATGAGGGTTAATGCTTTAAAAAGTAGTTTTTTGGGATTCAAAACTTTCTTCCAAACCTAAACGTTGGGATATATGGAAGTCAGGATATTCTGTAACGCAGGTGACACAAACTCTCAACAGACAAACATTTAATGAACATGAGCACATATTAAAGAACAGATTTTGTGAACAGATATTTCCCTTGAATCTATAATATGAAGTAAAACATCTAACCTTCAAGGCGAGTGGATTTATTGCAGGATTGTTGGAAGTTCAATAAACTGGCAACTGAGTCTATATCTGCACATATTTGTGTTTAGGAAGAAAATAAACACAAGAAAACAAGATTACAGATTGGTGTGAGGCCGATCTGTAGTATATTTGTCACAAGCCTCCCACAGACCTGAGCTGTTGTAACACTTTAAGATCACCATTGCGACTGAGAGTTTGTGAAAACTAGTTAGAAAACATGCAGAGAAGTCAAAATGGAAAGATAGAAGGATAAATGTCCAGTTTAGCCAGCCTTAAAGTGCTAGTGATACAAATGTAACCTTGACTAAACCTACTAAAAAGTAAGAAAGAAAAGACCAAGACCAAACATCGACAAAAATTCCAGGATCACAGTGTTCCTTTCATGAAATGCATCATAATAATATCTACATTTATGATTATTAGTCTTAAATAACATCCTGAATGTTAAGTTGAAATCATGGAGCAGAAAACTATACAACGATATATTCTTCAATGCACCAGAATAATAATCATGATGAGTAGTTTCTACCTTCCTAAATGTGAAGCAGGATGTTAGGTGAAGAGAAAAGAGAAAAACTAATTCATGCTAGGTCAAATATCGAAAAATAAATCACTGCAAGAAATTGGGATTGTAGCCAGAAGTAGATATAAACATTATTAATGACAGCTTGCTGTGTGGGAGGAGAGGAAATGAACTTCAACTGTTTTTCTCAGTGGTTTTGTAGATCAGACGGATATGTTTGAGGTCGTATACAGTATCAAGTAACACTGTTTACCCTGTTGTTGCTCATTTCTCTGATTGTTTACCGCATGTGTCAGTCTGCTCATTTCATCTCTGCTGTTGCTTCCACATCTTGTCTTGATCATTTCCTTCGCGCTGTAAATCGCCAATATTTAACCTGATCATATGCATTTTCAATTCACCATCTGTCCTGATTGGCTGTCAGGTTGGCACTCAGCAGGTGTCACCATAACAGCATGTTGAGAGATGCAGAGACATCAGCAGGTAGCGCCGAGGCTCCAGCTCTAGGAGTGCATGTTCTGCAACGCCGATTTTTCTTATAATTGGTGTTGATGTTTTCCCTGCTGTGAGGGATTTTTTCTGTTTCTTTATGTTTGTAGTTACGCGTGTCTCGGTGAAGTTTTTATTGTTTCTGTTGTTTCGAAAACATTTTAGCCGTGGGACTTTAAAGTTACAATCGAGGAGGGATGAATATACTGCAACACTTGAGCAACCTCGAATACAGATGAAAACTTTTGTGTCAGTGAACTGATAAAGGAACCAGGAACAAATGAAATCCTATTATCAGGTGTTTGGTCCCACTTCTGGAAGCTGCTGTTTCACACCGAAGCTTTGTTGTGTTTTTCTTACTATCATGTACTCTGGCCATAAAAATCAAAGGCATATTACTGCTTGATTGCTAATAATATCAAGATATGCGGAGGAGAATTTTTTGCAGGAAGAGAGGAAGAAAAGTGGAAACTACAGCTCATCAAAACAATTTCCAGTGATCGCTCCATTTGTGTTCAAGGCTTTTTAACTTTCTAAGTGTATTTTATTTATCTGTAGTTTCAAGGGATACATTTTAGTCCAGTTTATACCTCTAATCCATTGCATTTCTCCTATAGTTACCTACTTGCAAAGATTTTACATACAAAAGCATGGTATCCCCTGTGAACATATAATACGGCGATTAAACTCAGTGTATAAAAGGGTAAAACTAGCTCCACGTTGGCTAGCTATGCTAAATACTGGCTTATGCATTTATATACTGTATAGATTATTATTATACTCTCTTATGTAATAATTATCGTCCATTCTGTGTAATGAGTACTGATAATTCTAGAACATGGCCAAATGAACCCACCTGAGCCCCAGGGGCAAAAAACATCTCTATAAATACAGAGACTGTATAAACTAGATTTTAATATTTTTATGACGAAATGATTTCAAAACAGCTAAAATTTTATTTTTTAACTCAAACTGAAGCAATGCTTTTGGGTACTATTTTCAGTGAAGGACTATTCTGCATTTGCTCTAGGTTACTTGGGACACTGAGTTAAAATAAACTACAGTGTGTGTGTTCATGGTAACAAAGGAACATGTCACCCACTGTAAGTGCGGCTCACTGGTATGTTTTAAATGGACAATGGAGCTCGATGGCACACAGGAATAAGATGGCTCAGGCTTCGATACGCATGGAAATTCTTAGTCGGATCAATTCAGTTGGTTTTGTCTTCCAGGATTTTCCTGACAAAACCCAGACCAAACCATGTTTTGTTTTGTCCATTCTCACCTTGACTTTTGAGTCTCTGAGACAGAGTGAGCACAGCTGCTGGAGAGACACTGTTCATAATAACTCGCCCACCTCTTTTGACCCAGAATGGAGGTCTTTTTTTCATCTCCTCCATTGTAATTCTCAAATTGTGGACCCAGCTGCTCCGGACCCACTCTCCTCTGACCTGTTACGTAGGTCCTTCCATCTCTGTTATCTCTGGACCTGAAGAGAACCTGGAATGTGTGTTTGCGTTTGTACGAGTGTGTGTGTCCAGCTGCAGCTCACCATCGTCAGCTGTGTCATCCAGCAGAATGATCTCGTGGATGAGATGAACCGGAGTTCGCTTAAAACGGAGAGAGAGAGACACAAGAAACATTAGTCTCAAATATGCACAAACAAAAATGACTGTGCAATATACAGAAAGGATAAGCAAATGCCAACCCACTCACATGCACACACACACACACACACACTCAGGTGCTCATGAATCCATTACGTGACGCATTGCATGCCATATGAAACAACATATTGAAAATGTCAACTCAAATTCCTAAGTTATGAAAATGTATGACGGTCGCTCTAAAAATTTCCATTAAAGAGGAAGATTGAACATAAAAATTCATAACTTTTACTGAAGAAAATGAGAAAATGTGTTTTGTTCTGGGTGGGGTTTGCCTATTTTATTTCATATTATTTCTACTCTTCAATAACTCAGGGTTCACATCACCCCTCTGGATAAAGCTGAGGAGGGGAGGGAGGAGGAGAGAATGTTGAGAGGAAGGAAAGACAAAAGATGGCGGACAGAGGACAAGAAAAGGAGGGGAGAAAGGGGAGCAGGAGAAGATGGAGATAAAAAATTACGAGGGAAAAGAAGAAATATGGTATGAATAAAAAAGAGAAGGAAAGAGAAAGAGAGAAGGAAGAGAGGGAATGAAGAAAGCAGAGAAGAATAAAAAGAAAAAGAAAGAGAGAAAGGGGAATGATTTAAAGTATGTATTTATATCTGTGGGATGAATGAAAGGAAATGGGGGGAGAACAGGCAAAAAGAAAAGATAGAGGGATCAAGAGAGAAAGACAATGTGGGGAAATAGGAGCACTGGAATGAAAGGATAAAGAAAAGAAAGAGATACAGAAAAGAAAGGGGCATAAAAAGGCAAGGATGGAGGAGAGGAAAAAAAGAGGTGTGAATGAGGAAAGAAAGGTGAAATGAATTGATAAGAGGAAAGGGGAGGATGAAGGAGAGGTGAGGGAAATGAAGAAATGAAGAGAGAAAAAATGGAATATGGACAAAAAAGGGAGGGTAGGAGGTGGGCATGGGAAAGAAGAGAAAAGGGAAGGAAAAACTAAGCAAAGGAGGGTAAGAAAAGAAGTGAAGGAAGAAAAGAGGAGGAGAGAAATGGAGAGAACCAAACAGAATATGAAGAAAGGAAAAGAGGAGGAGGGAGTGATGACAGGACACACTGGTTGATTGAGACAGCACCAAAGATGGAGGTGGTGGACAAAGCAAAAGATGGAAGTGGAATTTCTGGGAGAAGTGAAAGGGAAGAAGGGAGTGAGGGACGGAGTGTAACAGAGGAGCAGAGGTTACAATGGCAGGAGGAGGAGGTGTGGAGCGTGAAACCCGCGAGTCTTGAGGCACCGGACCCCACCAGGAGGAGTGATGGGACAGAGGGAGGAGGTGGAAGCAGATGCAGAGAGACAAAAAGGAGAGAGAGGGGGAGAGAGAGGGAGAGAGGGGGGAGAGGAGAGAGATGGCAGGCTGGGCAAGGGAGACAAATAACCCTGATTGTAAGTCTCTCTCTCTCTGTGGAGTCGAGACTGTGTAGATGAAATGGATTGATGGATGATGAGGAAGGAGGAGGAGAGAGGAGGAGGAAAGGTGTGGGGCAAGCAACAAATGAGGGAAAGAAAAGGGATTGAAGATGGGGAGGTGCAAAGAGAAATGAGGTGACCAAGCAGAAAGAAAATAGAGGCTTTATCTCATTAGTCCACATTAAATCGGGTCTTCGTTGAATAATCCGTCTATCCATCTATCTATCTGTATATCTATCTATCTTTTTCTTTCTATCCTCTCTGTCCTTACCCTCTGTTCTTATTTTCATCATCCTTTTTGTCTCATCCTGTCATCCTTGGTTTTTATCTTCTTTCTTCCCTCCCTCTATCACTTCTTTCTGGCCACGCTTTCGCTTCAGCCCTTAACTTTTTCTTCTGCCCATCTATCTATCTATCTATCTATTCATTCATTCATTCCATTCATCTATCTATCTGTTCATCTATTCATCTATCTATCTATCTATCTATCTGTTCATTCGTCTATCTATCTATCTATCTCGGGTTCATTCATCCATCTACTCATCTATCTGTCTATCTATCTATCTGTTCATTCATCTGTCTATCTATCTATCTGTTCATCTATCTGTTCATCTATCTCATCTAATTCATTCATCTATCATCTATCTATCTTTCTATCTATCTTCTATCCGCCTATCTATCCATCTATCTATCTATCTGTCTATCTATCTATCTGTCTATCTATCTGTCTATCTATCTATCTATCTATCTATCTGTCTATCTGTCTATCTATCTATCTATCTGTCTATCTGTCTATCTATCTGTCTATCTATCTATCTATCTATCTGTCTGTCTATTCCATTCATTCGTCTGTCTATCTATCTATCTATCTGTCTATTCCGTTCATCTATCTGTTCATCTATCTATCATTCATTCATCTACCCATCATCTATCTGTCTATCCATTCCTGTCTATGTTGCAGTGAGGATGGACATGTACATGGATGAACACAACTTTTCTTTCTTTACCTCTTTCTCTCTACACCTCCTTCCTCCCATCACTTCTCCTCCTCTCTCTCTCTCTCACCCACAAACACACACACACACACACACACACACACACACAGAGGAGTTCCCATTCCTGTCTACAGTCACTAGCTATGAGGTTTAACCTCCCTCAGGCGCATGAGGAGTAGAAGCTATCTTCATTCACAGAAAATATTATCACCGCTGACAATACTGCAGTCGGCTGCCACAGAATAGCAGCTCTATATTCTGCCTGCTCATTTCCAGCATTCTATATATCAATTTTAGGGAATTTCGGAAAAATGTTCATTACCCACTAGCTGCCATTTGGAGAGCACTTTCATCCAAAGTGCCATGAGCTTGCATTTTAGAGCTGCATGTGGCCTGCTGGGAATTTAACCCTGCCTTCTGGCAGTGATCATGCTGATGCTAAATGGGTGCTGTTTTATGACGACTGGGTCAGTGAGTCCACCCCACAGGAGCCACCCGGCTTCCACTCACAGTAAAAGATTTGGATAAAAGCGATAAAAGCTGCCATATCAAATGCAGAGCCCCTCAAAAAGAACAAAACAAAGCAACAGAGGCGATGTCACACCCTGCTCTCATGGTGCAGGATCAGCCTTTAGAAGCAGCCAGAAGGATTAAAATTACAACTTCACCCATCTTACCAAGATTTAAAGCAACATTATGTAACTTTGCTGAGCGACAGCGCCTCTGCGTTACAATGTGGTAATCAGTTCTGTTGGGATTCGAGTGTGTGAGAGGTAAAGTCTTTTCATGCACAGAAAACAAAGCTTTTAAACGTGCTCAAAGGTATATTTCCCACAATCCCCAGCTTGAGCAGGAAGTGCTATAGCTGTAACAAACACACCAAACTCTGTCTAAAATTCTTGATCTTCCGTCAGTTTCCTGGTTGAAATGAGATGAATTGGTTTTTAATGACTGCGTGATTTAACTGATCTATGTGCCCAGCATCACTTGAACTTCTGGGTCTGATTCCAGCAGTTTAAGCTGCTGACTCACCAGTTAGAGGAGACTCAAACCTGAAACCAAAGTTACACAGAGAACAAATAGGTGTTCTGTGATAGAGTGAGAATGATGAGGCTCCATCCTCCTGTTGCGTCAGTGAACCATTATGATACAAATAGTTATATAATGTTGCTTTAGTACCTGGTGAATTTCTCTCTCTGTTCAATTAATGAATTTTAATGATTTTTGTGTCATGTCAATAGGCCAGATCATGCACCTGTCCAGCTCATATCCTACACTTTGCCAAGTATGTTGGGACAGGATCCAGCCCCACACAGCCCTGAACAGGATAAGCAGTTTAGAGGATGGACAGATGGATGATAGTCAATTAGCTCTCTAACTAAGGGATCAGGCTTGCTGAATGTGAAACAGGTGTTGATCAGATGAGAAGCAAATTTATAATTTGTATATATTCAGGTTGCGGTTCAAGCTGTAGGTGACTGCAGAAAACCCTCATTACAGACGGTAAGATTGTTCTTGCCTTTCAAGGTACAGGATTTATGGACTATTTACAGCTGTGAAGTGATGCTTCAGCCGCTGTGAGCTGGATATATTCTGCTCAGTTGGTTACTGTTAAAACACATTGCAACTCTCTCTCTCCTCATGTATGGGGTATTTTGTTTTACTCCTGTTGTAAATCAGCTGCAGAATTGTTTTTCACCAACCCATCTCTACAGGTGAGAAGTCAAATTAATTTCTACAGTTCATGCGGTGTTAGACTTTGCTCAGGGCAGAATTTTGCTCTTTTTATCTTCTCTGTAAAGCTTCCACCTTTCTCTGCTCGTACCCCAGCTCCCCACCCCCACCCCCTCTGCCTGATTGGTTAGCTGACAGCCAGTTCTTCCATCCTCTACCTTCCTGAGTAATTATTACCTGCTCTCTCTCTCCACGCCTGCATCCACTGCTTTCATCCATCCAATATCCACCCATCTTTCCATCTTATTTATCAAGACCTCTGACAGAGGTCATCACTGCAAAATTAGATATTCATTATTTAAACATAAAACTTAATTTGAATGACACTTTTTATAGCACAATTCCTAAAAAACACAGACTTGCTTTTAAAATTATACACTGCACCTTTTCATTGCATCTACATCTTGCCCACAGAAAAAGCCTTTCCCAGCAGACCCACAGAAACAAACCTTGATCTGTCACCACACGCTCTGTTCTGTCTAACCACCTAGTGATGCATCGTGCTATAGATCTGCACCCAGTAAATATCATCAATGCTGATCTACAGTGCTATACATCTACATTTATCAGCCTGTCCGGGATCAAAAGGCTAGTTTGTCCACATTAAATACAGTCTCGTCACAGCTAATCTTCAGTAATCTATATCAATGTTCACTAATTACAGTTCGATGACTGATTATGTTGTGGATACTGTATGTATAAGCTCATTATGATAATCACATGCCTCAAACAAGTTATTCCTCATGGTATCCCCTGATGGAATCACTGATGATCTATAAAGTTGCCATATCAGCATCCTGTAAACACTGTCTGCTCTTTGATGCCAAATGCATGTAAATTCCAGTGAATGCTGTCCAATCAGAAATGTTAAATCTGACAACAGATCAAACAGGATGAGGTTCTGGGATCACATGTGTTTTGGGACGGGGGCACACTGGGCTAAAACTGTGGCGAATCAATGTAAATTAGTGTTTCAGTTGGTACAATTTGTTTGCTTCAGTCGGGTGAAGAAGGGATTAAGATAAAGAAGGAGATAGAAATAGAAGAAGAGGAGGGTACAAGAGAGTAGTGTCTAAGGCCTTATAAATCAGTGAAACTGCAGAGCAAAGACTATAACCACCTAATGACCCTTCCTAATAAATCCTGAGTGATCACAGAGGAAGTGATCTAAGTTTCAACTGTGCTGCTTAGGACCAAGAATCAGAAAGGCTGAGCTGGTGCTGATCTAGAAGTGCATTACACCCAGTGACTGCTGGCTGAGCGATATGATGTCATTAAGGATTACAGACTGATGACCATATGGGTAATTGATGGCTAACTGACTAGAATCCACACAAGTCTTTTTCCACAGATGTCATTGCGGACCAATTTCATCACCCATCAAAGAAATAATGAAATGAAAACTGTTGACAGCAAGGTCTGTTTATCCACTAATTAGGGACAGTGTTTCCAGAAGACTTGAGTTGTCATTTTTTACAGGAGGTGGCTAAAAAGTCCCCTACAGCAGACACACTAACCAAAATTATCTGTTTGGTTAGATACTGCAAAGCATCAAGCAAGAAAATATGTTTATTGTGATCTGGGACTGTGAGCTCATGTCATTCACAGGCTCATAGACTCTGAGAGGACAGGTGTGGTTAACTGTCCAACCTACCTAAGGTTAGAAACAGTCAAGACAATTAACAGTTAACTCACACTAATCCTGCAAACAATGTCCCTAGAGTAGAGACAATACATATCGATATTTCCAGTATAATGCGGTGTCTCAAACATATCCAGAACAGTTGTGCTACATTAGACTAGCGATCACAAGGATCGTACAAGTCGGCAATGCTTAAAAATAACCACAAATTAATCATCAAATCTTCAAAAAGTAAAAAAGTGGCACCTTAAAGTAGCTTTGCCTATAAAAATGTTTTAGAATAAAAGGTCATTAATAATGGGAATGTGAATCTCTTCCTTTCTCTGCCTGCAGTTTAACACTTTTTTTACTTGCACTGTAAAAACAGCCCAGATACCAAACACACTGAAAACTATTGTATATTATTACTAAAATTGTATGGTTAATAGTAAAAGGGTTAGTTCACTGTACAGCAGTGTTTATGTGTGAATGTGTCAGCATGTTCACACAGAGCGAGGAAATGAATCAGCTGGTTAATGAATGCAGCAAACAAAAACAAATGGTGGGCAAGTGGGCTGATATCAAACAAATATCACACCTATATTTAATTAACCACTTTCTACAGTCAGTTAACATTCAAATATGTTTGCACTGGTTCGATTGTTTGATGATATTGAAGTAAAATGAGTGTTAAACATGACAATGATAATTATTTTTATATTTCTTCATTTGTATTTGTGCTGTAAATCCTTCTTGCAGGGATGAGTTGTTAAATCTGTCCATTTTGGGATTAATGAGCTGTACCAAAGAAGCAGCTTTGATCTCACAATGTTTGTGAGATTCTCTCTCCTGTCCTCTTCCCATGAACGCCCAGCAGCTCCTCTATAATAATGGAACTTCGGCTCAGGAGGTTTTACATGAACACACACACACACACACACACGCAGAGTCAAACAGACCCATAAAACCAAAGGCCTCAAAAGCTCCATCTCTTTCTCTTGTTCTTTTCTTTTCTCGCCTTTCTCCTCGCCTGCTTATCTCTTGCCCAGCGGAGACAGAAAGATGAGATCAATTTTCGGATCAGAGCTTGATTAACATCGACAAGGGCTGGCTCTCCCTCAGAAAGCAACCTCGATCACGAGACGAAAGCTTTCAAAGTGCCCATCATTGTCTCAGAAATCAAACCATTAAAGTTCGCCTGCATATCACGAGAGCCCAGACACAAACTCAAAAATTATACCTCCTTTTATAATGCAATTGTATTCAATGTGCTTTCAGTGTTTTCAGAGTCTCTGAGCAAACATGATTGCAGATAGTAAAAAGAAAACTTATCTAGCTATTATCTTACTATTCAATTTTTTTTTTTCCTGCTTGAAAACTGACGCTTTGAAATTAGATTGCTTTTTTTTTTTTTTTTTTCTATCTTCAACTAAATATCTTTCAAAGCCTCTTAGTTAGTTTCCATAGCACTGAATATCTTGTGTAAACTTTCGGCTCTGATCCACAGTGAAGATTGGAGAGTAAGCAGATTGACATTTATCAGGACGTATTCACCCATGAGGACAGATGATGGAGGCTTTTTCTCAGCTGAGTACTACATTTACTTCCAGTTTCACACATTCATTTCAACATCTTCTGCTGTTGGTTGTTGAGCAGGTTGAATGCCTTGCCAAGGACCACAAGACGCCTGACAGCAGTATGGATAGGGTCTACAGAGACAGACCTATGATTTGTGAAGATGACTTGCATATCTTGGAAGTCCAAGTTTACTGTGGTGGATTACATATTTCAGATCATTTTGAAGTTTCTACAAGTTTTACTTTATATACTGAAATAAGCTGGAACCAGTGGCTGGCTGTAAGGTAGAAAATCAATCTAAAATTGATGAATTGCTTTGGGTCAGCATTGTAAATTACACAGAATTTGTAGTTACTGGGCCAAAACAGGTAAAAACAACACTGTTTGGTCCATTAAATCTCCTTAAGCAGAGCACTTACACTTTCAGATCCAGACTTAACCTCTGGACATCTGACATCTCTGTGAAATACTTTGTTTCATAGCAACCCCACCCAATTACTCTGAAAAAACATTTGCATGTTCAGCTTTTAACATTTAAAAACTCATAAATGTGAGAAGTTGCTCACACTTAACAAGCAAGTCTCCTGGACTCATTATGTCACCATTTCCACTCTTCTTGGCTGTTGTTGTTGTTGTTGTTGTTGTTGTCAGCTGCCCGTTTGAGATTCAGTGATCAATAAAACCTGTAAATGTCATGATCTCTTTGTAGCACACTCTAACTTTTCTCAATCCTTTAGCAAAGTGCTTTCCTCTGCCTGTAAGGACACCACATGAAGCACAGTGAACCTGCAGCTCCTTCACTGAAGTGAACCAGGAATTTAAAAAAATTAAATATCAAGATAAAATAATGTGAATGTCAAGAGCTGAAAGCTGTTACAACTGAAGTTCCACATTTTGCTTTTGCCTCATCTTTGTTGCTTCTTCTGGTAATGGTTTTTTCTACACTGCACCTCCCGGAGAGCAACTGTCAATCAAACAGAGTTGATTCTTGGATGTGTTGATGCAGTTTTCGGTGGGTGGAGCACAACAGTCAGCCTTGCTGCCAATTTGTCCCAGTGCTCCTTGCAGTTTTTCTCAATGGATCATTATCATTAGAGACAATGGCAAAACTGTTGACAGGTTGTTCTCAGAGCCAAGAAAGCTTCTGTGTAAATTATGTCATGTCAGAGCAGAGTCTATCATCCAAACCACGAGTCCTGTGGGATGAACAACAAAAATATAGATTGATTTATTAGTTGTTAGCTTAGCTTAGCACAAGACTGAAAACAGTGGGAAACAGCTACCTATTCCTGCTCAAAGGCAACAAAATCTACCTACCTGCACCTGAAAGCCAGTCTTGATGCAATGCTAAGCTAACCAACCACTGACTGTAGTTTCATATTTACTCTACAGGCATGAGAGTGGTTTCAATCCCCTCATCTAACTCAAATCTAGAATAGGCGTCCATTTTGGAATATCGGCTCCCTTTGTTAAGTACATTGTTTCTCTGATCATCAGCTATGGTGGCTCACATGCTAACAACCATGTACTGTTTGTTACAAACAGACATAAAATGCATGTTTGACTGAAAATGTTGAATTTAGAGCAGCTATCACACACTGAAAATCATGAGTCACTTTTTTGTTATATCAGTCAGCATTCAAGGGCAGTAAAACATATTAATGTCTACATTAAAATGTTATGGATTATCACTGCCATGAATATATTTTAAACAGAGGATATTTTCATCCTAAAATGTTTTCATGTAAAAATATTTGCAGCGGTTAAGAAATTTAAGAGGATCCTGTGCATCCTGGTGAGAGCCACTGTTCCAAATTCACAAACTAAAAATAAAAGACAGCTAATCCACTTCCAGCTCCAAGTCACCACTGGCAAGCACACACACACACACACACACACACACACACACACATATATATACAGAGAGAGAGCCAGAGCCAAAGGGAGCAGAGGGGCCCAGGGAGACAGATTGTCTTTTAATTGGTTGAAAACTGCAGAGCTTTGAGAAGGGCTGAAGGGGAGGACACACACACTCACACACACACCACACACATACACACAAACACACAATGTCCTCTGTGATAGTCAGGAGACGCAGCAGTCCCTGCTGACTGACTGGTATAATGAGCTGAACTCAGGCCAAAACCTGGAGGTGTCTGTGTGTGTCTGTTTGTATTGTATGTGTGTGTGGCAACCTGCTGATATCATCAAACTGAAAGACAGAAAGATGGTTCAGAGACTGAGGGTCAGGAGAGTTTAAATGTGTGTGGTGAGTGAAGGTTTTGTTCTGCTGTAAATTTTGGCAGCCGACTGCTTTGCTCACCAGCCAACATCTACACAAAAGATCGACCAGTACAGGTTTTTCCAAAGGCTGATACTCATACCATTAATTTAAGATTAAAGCTCTTGATAGTCAATATTCTGCCAGAATTCATTGTCATGAAAATGCGCCATTTCCTTGCATATACAAACAGCACATGCAAATATATATCAGACCTGTCTGTATAAGACAAAGTTACACCTTCAGCTGTTATAAAATGAACCCCTATGTTTTGCTAATGCTACATAGCCAACAATACCATTAACAGCTGTCTACTTAGCAGTCCAGAAGAAATGCTGCTAAACTTCAGTCCTTTACTCACCAAGAGCTGTCTCCAGTGGTGGAAAGACAGAAGTGAAAACGCCAATGTTTGGCTTCTAGCTCCATCACTTCTTTTCTTTTACCAACGTTAGCATGCTAAGCAGTTAGCCCTGGCTTGTCTCGTCATTTTCTGGTAGCGACTCACTGCAGTGTCCACACTGCCCTGAAGAGGGAGCCCTGCTCAGAGAGCGTATATTCTAACTCCTTGTTCTGTAAATGCAACCATGGCTGAAGCTCTAGACCACCACACACTCCTGTCAAGAAACCACACTTGGCGGCAACTAGCCCCTTTAAACATCTGATGAACTTTACAAAAGAAAAAAGAACATCAGTTACAAATAAACGCTGGATGTGTTTTAGAAAACACCATTACAACACCAGCTTTACCGATGAGCCATATTCTCTAGAAAGTCTCAGGTACTGTGAGGTGTTCTCACAACTGATGAACAGAACAAAATTATTAATATGTGTGTGTACCTCCTGATGGTGCGCAGCAGGGTGGATCTGGCCTCGTTGTGGAAGGTGATGATGATAGAGGTTGGAGGAAGATCAGAGTCGTAGTGAAGGGTGGTGCACCTGTAGAGAGAGAGAGAGAGAGAGACTGTGATTTAACTATACAACATTCACAACAAAGATGTTTTTCTTTTAACTGTGAAACAAAAGGTTCTTTCTTTTAACTGTGCAGACTGTAGGACGCCAGGTGAGTCAACAAACATAAATGACAAAATTTCATTCAAAGATCCATCATCAAAAAAAAAAAAAAGAATCTGCTGGACTCACTACGAAGAACAATTTCACACATTTTATCATCTCATTAACAACTGCTTTCAAAACGAACTGTGTGTTCAAAATGTTTGTCACAATAAATGAACTAAGATAGGATGGTAGCTGTGTGTGTTTAAATCACAGAAATCATGGCAAAATACAGTATATTGATTTTAAGACTTTTGAACACCAGATTTCAACTCACTCATTTGCCAGTTTTGCCAGTTCTGGTGCTTTGTTGAGTAACAAATAGTAATTGCGTATTTTTATATTTAAAACCATGGTCCTGGAGCTATCAAAAGTCCACTCATGGAGGGAAAGTAAACATTATTCATTTCCATGTACTGAAGACACTGATGACACAAAATGATGATATAAAACTGTCTGAACATCTGCAAGGTTGCCCTTTAAGTACAAGTGGATGTCTCATCTATCACCTTTAATAACCAGGTAAATAGAATGTGATTATTATATTATTATTATATTATTATATAATTATTATTATATTATTATTATTATATTTTATTTGGTGGTGAAATAATGAAATAATGTTGATTTACCTGATGATGTTTCAATTCTGTCTCTTACTTTACTTTTCAGCTGTCTTACACACACACACACACACACACAGTGGCCAAGTGATCAGACCAGACCTATTGAAGATGAATTATAGATGACCAGAGCCTCATTAAAATACACCACATAACAGTGTGTGTGTGTGTGTGTGTGTGTGTGCTGCCTTCGCTGGGTCAGCAGCCTTTTCCTCTAAAAGAGCAGAGGCAGACACACACACACACACACACACACAGTATAATGAGAAGACTGGCCTTTACCTATCAGATTGATGGATTGGTGACATTTTCAAACAGAAACAGTCTGCTTGCTCTGTTCTGGCCCTCATTTTTAAAAACCTCACCTTTCTCAAATGTGTGTGTGTGTGTGTTTGTATAAAATTTAACACACACCATCAGCAGCAGCTCAAGGTGTGGTTCTCTGCTGTTTACCTAATCCACTACTATAATGTGTGTATTTGTTTATGGAGGGTCACAGAGGCTGGGATATTCAATTAGAGACTCTCAAAGAAAGTCACAGGTTATACTGTAAATAAGCAAAATACTAAATACTAAATGTCACAGATAGAGTCTGTTTGCACAACATGAAGGCATCATTCATAGAACAAGTGATCAAACACTAACAAGTTGTGTCATTTAAAAACATTAACGACTAATTAATTCTGAACACCTGTGCTTTGGTGGTGTATAGATTGAAATACTAAACTCTGAGCAACTTAAATAATCTTGATTTGCTGTGTGTAGGCAAAGATAAGAAAGTCTACAACCAGACACTGTACATATAATGCTATTTGGATGTCATGTTGTTAGTATTGTTTTTGTATTGTAACATTAAAGTTGACAGAAAAAGAACTTCCTACAGACATGTCCAACATCACAAATGTATTCTGAAGCGAAGATGTCCTGCTGTGATTCCTATGATTCCCTACAAAAAGAACTATTTTTGCAATATCACTAAAAAAAACATATTTATCCTGACCCCAACACGTTTCTCAGCTTGCCAAGAAAGGTTGGAAGACTCTTCTCTGATGTTGTCCCACTTTGTAGTTCAGAAAGATAAGATGTATGTTTTTTTCACAGAAAAATCTTCGCCTGTGTAGGTCAGAGGCAAGAAAACGAATCTTACTTTTCGAGCATCTGAAATAAGACGACACCAAAAAAACATGTTGACTGGCTGTGATCTGAGAGGGGGATTCTATATCAGAGGACATCAACAGGATGTCAAGTTAAAAGCTAGAGTCTCTGTGAAGTTCGGCCAACTCAGTTTATCCGTCAAACCCAAAATCACGTCTCATAAAACATGACTATATGTAATAATTCTGCATCATAT